>CM065674.1:12994193-13075372 GCA_033220385.1 Triplophysa yarkandensis
AAGTTCAATACAATCAGTGACGAGCCCTTAAACTTCTGCAAGTCTGCACCGAGTTACCAGAAGTTAAAAAACCTGGATGGCATGTGGCCGTTGAGAGGTTCCGCCACTGACATGCGGAACGATCACTGCATTCACCCTCCAGCACGGCCAAGCAAACACGGACACTACGGAAAACCGTATCGATCATCTCCGGATGTTACATTAACAGAGAAGTCCCATTCCTTCCGCAGAGGTACAGTGGTGGCTCACTGCGCGCCGATTCAGACGAAAATGTCAAGAATGAGAAACTTCTGTTATGAAGAAAACATCGAGGGATATGACCCGCAAGCCGTCATCCAACTGCCCATAAAGGTTGAGCAAGACTCTGACACTGAGAACTACTGCGATTATTTCAGACGCTCATGGACAGATCACGAGCGTTATGAATGCGGCTACGACACTGCACAGAATGAAAGCGGAGAGTGGAGACTCCCAGCTGTATTCACACTGTCAAAGGTCAAAGGTCAGTCACAACCACATGTACAACAGCCATTGTCAAAACACCTATGAGGGAACATCTCGACTCCTCAGGTGTGTCCTGAACAAAGAACCAGCAGATTGGAGTCCTCAGAGGATGAATCCTTCAGAATCGTTCTGCGCCAGTGACGCTTACGTCGATTATAAACACTTTGTGCAGCATCAACACAAGACCGACTATGAGTTTAAAGGGCTTCAATGCATTAAACAAGAGCCCGTTGATTCTCCAACATGGCACGAGCATACGGCTGCGCACACCAATCTCATGACAAACTGTGGATGAACAGTGGCCAGCAGAAGATCCAGTCATATGTGTTCATGCAGTGACGCAGTCTTTTTCACACTCTTTCATCGAAGAAATTTTGGTAGATATTGTTTTTTTAAACAGTGTCTATTCATAAACTAATGACATAAGATAGAAGATGTAGTTGCACTGATAAAAATGAATTAACAAACTACAAATTAATGATGAGTAAATAAACATAATTTCACAATTTTATGAAGTACAAACAATACAATTCACCTAACCCTAACAGAAAGATTCGGTACATTGTGGTTATCGGTTTAACTTTAATGTGATAAACACTCAGTTTCTTCAGGAGGAAAACTCTAGGATTTGTGGTAGAGATGTCAAAAATGTTTTGGGTAGTTCAATTTATTTGACCATGTTTGGAAAAAAATGTTCTCAATTTATGATAATGTAGCCAAAAAGTGGAAACAGTAATTGTATTACTAAAAATATAGTTAAAACATAGCATCAATAGAGATGTTACATGTTTTAATGTCATTTAAACACGACAATAACAACAGTTACAGTTATAAAGTCTAAAGTCTCTACGACTCAATGTCATTTTGACATGCACATAAGTAAACTGTCTTTTCACTTTTTCAATATGTTTTTAAACAATTAAAAAATATATAATTTTGTATGTATTGTTTAACAGCAAAAATATAAACAGCTTTGCACTATTTCTGGAAGGACTTTAAACATGACATAAAAATGAACAGACGATATAAGAATGTTTTAACCAAGAAAAGCAACCAATTAAATGTGTTTTTATGTTATATTTATTAAAAAATAAATACCTTTTGTACAAAACAAACAACAGTTCAACATGTCTGGGTTTTATGATTTTGTTTCTGATGTCAAAGATTTGTATTGCCTTGTGGAATTCTGACATACTGAAAATGTATATCAACATACTAGTCCCTCATTGAGTGTTCATGAGTTTAAAGCATTTCTGCATAAACAAACAATAATTGACAAATTAAAGCTTCAATCTGTTTTTTTGTATGGTCATAAAACAAATGTATCTGATAACCAAGACCTAAAGGTTGCAAATGTATTGCAGAATAATTTAATACATTTATAAGTATCACTACAAATATAGTTTTAATGTATGCAATTAAATAAGTTCTCAATACATTTGAAACCCTTTTTACAGTATTCACCAGAGCTTACTTTAACTGTGAGCGACATCTGCAGCATAACTGAAGAACCACAGTAACATACACGCAATCATTTTTCTGATGCTGTCAGTTAGTCTTCTTTTGCTGCACGTCTAAAGGTCTGTAATGAGAAATGATTTGAGCCAGAATGAAAGAGTTGATAAAGAGAAATATCAGACCGGCCATCCAAACATGAGTGAAAGTGTTCCAGCCCTCAAACTCCAAATAATACGCTGGAGCCAACCACAGAGCCTAAACGCAAAGAAAGATCTCAGGTCAGAGGGACAGAGATGTAGAAAAATACATCAGGGTCCTGTGAAAAGCTCACCTGTCCCACAACCACAACAGCAGAAGCCCAAAGCCTCGTGTCACACTGAGGTCAAACGAGGCAAAACCAGCGGCAGCAAACACAGATACCACAGAAAATACTGCAAAGAGAAATCCAGAGACAACAATTCCACTCAATTATTATCAACATCCTATCTTGATGTAATGAATTTGAAATTAAATGTAATTCATACATCAAAGTACAGAACTAGACTTTAATAGTCCTGCTGCTGGACAGCTGATGACGTCAGACCCGTGATGTGTAAGCCTACCTGTGAAGTGCACACTTTATTGAAGCTGACAAACACTGCGGTGTGAATGAAGCAGCAGAACGGAAGATCCGAGTAAAACATCAGCGACGAAGCGAGCAGCACAACAACCTGTGGCAGGAAACAGAGCAGCGCGAGACAGCCGCTCCAGCTGTCCTCTGACGTCACATACAACATGTAGAAATACGGGAGAGAAGTTGTGACGTATGTCTTTACGGGTCACGTGGTACAGATAGGACTGGTGCAAGAACTCCCAACCGTACCTGCAAAGAGAAATAATCGAGTAAATAAACATGAATGCGTGCGTCTCAAGTCAGCTTTGAGCCATCTTACATGCTGTAGAAAGTGAGATTGAGAGTGCAGAACCAAACATCAGAAAGAGCCGCAAACACCAGCAGATCCTTCTGTCCAAACCACAATGCGGAGGAATCCACGGTCCCGATTCTCTGGCTTCCCAGAGACAGACAGATGGGAAGAATGTAAGTGACCGGATAGATCTTCACGTGGACAGAGAGACCCGAACAGAAGAGCTCCGACAAACAGTCGCTTGCACTCCAAACACAAGAGTGTGGACAGAACCAGAACCGCCTGCAGAGACTCGGCATTCCACGCGTGGACACACCGATGGTGAGCGGGTTAAACAGCCACAAACCACAGCAGATCCACGCCGAGCCTCGAGACTCTCCACGAACACGTGACAGTGTGTAGATGATGAGTCCACACACAACATCAGAGCCGACAAACAGAAGCTTCCCGAAGTATGACGTCATGAAGACATTTGGGCTCAGGATGAGGGCCAGCAGGGGTGTGTACCGGAACGTGGATCTGTTGTATGGACTCTTACCCTGAAAACACACACACACACACACACACACACACACACACACACACACACACACACACACACACACACACACACACACACACACACACACACACACACACACACACACACACACACACACACACACACACAGACAGACAGACAGACAGACAGACAGACAGACAGACAGACAGACAGACAGACAGACAGACAGACAGACACACACACACACACACACACACACACACACACACACACACACACACACACACACACACACACACGCGTCACTTTAAAGCGAGTGATGACGTCACAGAGGCGGGTTTTAAACACACCTGTGTGATGAATCTCGAGGCGTCAGTAAACACAACATAATCCACATCTGTGTATTTCACTTCCAGGTCTGATCCAGATAAACACTGAGACACAACAACAACAACCGCAGCACGAGCGCTACACACAACACAACACAACCCTGAACATCCATCCGACGACCGGAAATAAACACAAACTCTTACACATCCGCTTCCGGTCAGGTGACTGAATTGCTAAAACAAACTGTCAATCATTCACAAACTCCACCTCCAACCTCGATATTAACATAACATAACATAACATAACATAACATAACATAATATAACATAACATAATATAACATAACATAATATAACATAATATAATATAACATAATATAACATAACATAATATAACATAACATAATATAACATAACATAACATAACATAACATAACATAATATAACATAATATAACATAATATAATATAACATAAATATAATATAACATAATATAACATAATATAATATAACATAATATAATATAACATAACATAACATAACATAACATAATATAATATAATATAACATAATATAACATAACATAATATAACATAATATAATATAACATAACAAATATAACATAACATAATATAACATAATATAACATAATATAATATTACATAACATAACATAACATAATATAATATAATATAATATAACATAATATAACATAACATAACTAACATAATATAACATAATATAACATAACATAACATAACATACATAACATAATATAATATAATATAACATAATATAACATAACATAATATAACATAACATAATATAACATAACATAATATAACATAACATAACATAACATAACATAATATAACATAATATAACATAATATAATATAACATAACATAATATAACATAACATAATATAACATAACATAATATAATATACATAACATAATATAATATAATATAACATAACATAACATAACATAATATAACATAATATAACATAACATAACATAATAATAATATAATATAACATAACATAACATAATATAACATAATATAACATAACATAACATAATATAATATAATATAACATAAACATAACATAACATAACATAATATAACATAACATAACATAACATAACATAATATAACATAATATAACATAATATAATATAACATAACATAATATAAATAACATAACATAATATAACATAACATAATATAATATAACATAACATAACATAACATAATATAACATAACATACATATATAACATAACATAACATAACATAACATAACATAATATAACATAACATAACATAACATAACATAACATAACATACATAATATAACATAATATAACATAATATAATATAACATAACATAACTATAACATAATATAACATAATATAACATAACATAACATAATATAACATAATATAACATAATATAACATAACATAACATAATATAACATAATATAATATAACATAACATAACATAACATAACATAATATAACATAATATAACATAACATAATATAACATAACATAATATAACATAACATAACATAATATAACATAACATAATATAACATAACATAATATAACATAACATAACATAACATAACATAATATAACATAATATAACATAATATAATATAACATAACATAATATAACATAACATAATATAACATAACATAACATAACATAACATAATATAACATAACATAACATAATATAATATAACATAACATAAATAACATAACATAACATAATATAATATAACATAACATAACATAACATAACATAATATAACATAATATAATATAACATAACATAACATAACATAACATAACATAACATAACATAATATAACATAACATAACATAATATAACATAACATAACATAACATAACATAATATAACATAATATAACATAATATAACATAACATAACATAATATAACATAATATAATATAACATAACATAACATAACATAACATAACATAATATAACATAATATAACATAACATAATATAACATAACATAATATAACATAACATAATATAACATAACATAACATAATATAACATAACATAATATAACATAACATAATATAACATAACATAACATAACATAACATAATATAACATAATATAACATAATATAATATAACATAACATAATATAACATAACATAATATAACATAACATAACATAACATAACATAACATAACATAATATAACATAACATAACATAATATAATATAACATAACATAATATAACATAAATAACATAATATAATATAACATAACATAACATAACATAACATAATATAACATAATATAATATAACATAACATAACAACATAACATAACATAACATAACATAATATAACATAACATAACATAACATAATATAACATAACATAACATAACATAACATAACATAACATAACATAACATAACATAATATAACATAACATAATATAACATAATATAATATAACATAACATAATATAACATAACATAACATAACATAACATAACATAACATAATATAATATAACATAACATAATATAACATAACATAACATAATATAACATAATATAACATAACATAACATAACATAACATAATATAACATAACATAACATAATATAATATAACATAACATAACATAATATAACATAACATAATATAACATAACATAACATAACATAACATAACATAATATAACATAACATAACATAATATAATATAACATACATAATATAACATAACATAACATAATATAATATAACATAACATAACATAACATAACATAATATAACATAATATAATATAATATAACATAACATAACATAACATAACATAATATAACATAACATAACATAACATAACATAACTATAACATAACATAATCATAACATAACATAACATAACATAATATAACATAACATAACATAACATAACATAACATAACATAACATAATATAACATAATATAACATAATATAATATAACATAACATAATATAACATAACATAATATAACATAACATAACATAACATAACATAATATAACATAACATAACATAATATAATATAACATAACATAATATAACATAACATAACATAATATAATATAACATAATATAAAATAATATAACATAACATAACATAACATAATATAACATAACATAACATAATATAACATAACATAACATAACATACTATAACATAACATAATATAACATAACATAATATAACATAACATAATATAACATAACATAACATAACATAACATAACATAATATAACATAACATAACATAAAATAACTTAACATAACATAATATAACATAACATAACATAACATAACATAACATAATATAACATAACATAACATAACATAATATAACATAATATAACATAACATAACATAACATAACATAATAATAACATAACATAACATAACATAACATAACATAACATAATATAATATAAAATAACATAACATAACATAACATAATATAACATAACATAATATAACATAACATAATATAATATAATATAACATAATATAACATAATATAATATAACATAACATAACATAACATACATAATATAACATAACATAACATAACATAAAATAAAATAACATAACATAACATAATATAACATAACATAACATAACATAACATAACATAACATAATATAACATAACATAACATAACATAATATAACATAATATAACATAACAAACATAACATAACATAATATAACATAACATAACATAACATAACATAACATAACATAATATAATATAACATAACATAACATAACATAACATAACATAATATAACATAACATATAACATAACATAATATAATATAAATAACATAACATAACATAATATAACATAACATAATATAACATAACATAATATAATATAATAACATAATATAACATAATATAATATAAGATAACATAATATAACATAATATAATATAACATAACATAATAAACATAAATAATATAATATAATATATAACATAACATAACTAATATAACATAACATAATATAATATAATATAACATAACATAATATAACATAATATAATATAATATAACATAATATAACATAATATAATATAATATAACATAACATAACATAATATAACATAACATAATATAATAATAACATAACATAACATAACATAATATAACATAACATAATATAACATAACATAATATAATATAACATAACATAATATAACATAATATAACATAACATAATATAACATAATATAACATAACATAATATAATATAATATAACATAATATAATATAATATAACATAACATAACATAACATAATATAACATAATATATATATATAACATAACATAATATAACATAACATAACATAACATAACATAACATAACATAACATAACATAACATAACATAATATACATATATAATATAACATAACATAACATAACATAACATAACATAACATAATATAACATAATATAATATACATATAACATAACATAATATAACATACATAACATAACATAATATAACATAACATAATATAATATAACATAATATAATATAACATAACATAATATAACATAACATAATATAACATAACATAATATAATATAACATAACATAACATAACATAACATAACATAATATAACATAACATATAATAACATAACATAACATAACATAATATAATATAACATAACATAATATAACATAATATAACATAACATAACATAACATATACATAACATAACATAACATAATATAATATAATATACCTATAACATAACATAATATAACATAACATAACATAACATAATATAATATACATAACATAACATAACATAACTATAATATACCATAACATATTAACATAACATAATATAATATACCATAACATAACATAATATACATAACATAATATAACATAACATAACATAATATATACCATAACATAATATAACATAATATAATATAACATAACATAATATAATATAACATAATATAATATAACATAACATAATATAACATAATATAACATAATATAACATAACATCGATATAATATAACATAACATAACATAACATAATATAATATAATATAACATAACATAACATAACATAACATAATATATACAACATAACATAATATAACATAATATAATATAACATAACATAACATAACATAACATAATATACATAATATAACATAATATAATATAACATAACATAACATAACATAATATAATATAACATAACATAACATAACATAATATAATATAACATAACATAACATAATATAACATAACATAACATAACATAATATAACATAACATAACATAATATAACATAACATAACATAATATAACATAACATAAAATAATATAACATAATATAATACAACATAATATAATATAACAAAACATAACATAACATAACATAACATAACATAACATAACATAACATAATATAACATAACATAACATACATAATATAACATAACATAACATAAAATAATACAACATAACATAATATAACATAATATAATGTCATGTAATATAATGTAATGTAATAAAATATAATATAATGTAATATAATGTAATGTAATGTAATATAATATAATATAATATAATGTAATGTAATATAATATAATGTAATGTAATACAATATAATAATATAATGTAATGTAATGTAATATAATATAATATAATGTAATGTAATATAATATAATATAATATAATGTAATGTAATGAAATATAATATAACATAATATAATATAATGTAATGAAATATAATATAATATAATGTAATGTAATATAACATAATAAAATGTAATGTAATATAATATAACATAACATAATATAATGTAATAAACATAATATAATATAATGTAATGTAATATAATATAATGTAATGTAATATAATATAATGTAATATAATATAATATCAATGTAATGTAATATAATATAATGTAATATAATATAATGTAATGTAATATAATATAATGTAATATAATATAATGTAATATAATATAATGTAATGTAATGTAATATAATATAATGTAATGTAATGTAATATAATATAATGTAATGTAATATAATATAATGTAATATAATATAATATCATGTAATGTAATGTAATATAATATAACATAACATATATAATGTAATATAACATAATATAATATAATGTAATGTAATATAATATAATATAATGTAATATAATATAATGTAATGTAATATAATATAATGTAATATAATATAATATCATGTAATGTAATATAATATAATGTAATATAATATAATGTAATATAATATAATGTAATATAATATAATGTAATGTAATGTAATATAATATAATATAATGTAATGTAATGTAATATAATATAATGTAATGTAATATAATATAATGTAATATAATATAATATCATGTAATGTAATGTAATATAATGTAATATAATATAATATAATGTAATATAATGTAATATAATATAATATAATATAATATAATGTAATATAATATAATATAATGTAATGTAATATAATATAATGTAATGTAATATAATATAATATAATATAACATAATATAATATAATATAATATAATGTAATATAATGTAATATAATATATATAATATAATGTAATATAATATAATGTAATATAATATAATATAATGTAATATAATATAATATAATATAATATAATGTAATATAATATAATATAATATAATTTAATATAATATAATATAATGTAATGTAATATAATATAATGTAATGTAATATAATATAATGTAATGTAATATAATATAATATAAATGTAATGTAATATAATATAATGTAATATAATATAATATAATATAATGTAATATAATATAATGTAATGTAATAGAATATAATATAATATAATAATGTAATATAATGTAATGTAATGTAATGTAATATAATATATGTAATACAATGTAATATAATATAATGTAATGTAATGTAATATAATATAATATAATATAATGTAATATAATGTAATGTAATGTAATGTAATATAATATAATGTAATACAATGTAATATAATATAATATAATGTAATATAATGTAATGTAATGTAATGTAATATAATATAATGTAATGTAATGTAATATAATATAATATAATATAATGTAATATAATATAATGTAATGTAATATAATATAATATAATATAATGTAATATAATGTAATGTAATGTAATGTAATATAATATAATGTAATACAATGTAATATAATATAATATAATATAATATAATGTTATATAATAATATGTAATATAATATAATATAATATAATGTAATATAATATAATATAATGTAATGTAATATAATATAATATAATGTAATATAATATAATGTAATATAATGTAATATAATATAATATAATATAATGTAATATAATATAATGTAATATAATATAATGTAATGAAATATAATATAATATAATATAATATAATGTAATATAATATAATGTAATATAATGTAATATAATATAATATAATATAATGTAATATAATATAATGTAATATAAATATAATATAATGTAATACAATGTAATATAATATAATATAATATAATATAATGTAATATAATATAATGTAATATAATATAATATAATATAATGTAATATAATATAATATAATTAATATAATATAATATAATATAATATAATGTAATATAATATAATGTAATATAATGTAATATAATATAATATAATATATGTAATATAATATAATGTAATATAATATAATGTAATGTAATATAATATAATGTAATGTAATATAATATAATGTAATACAATGTAATATAATATAATGAAATATAATCTTAATCATATTTTTGTTGCATTGTTTTGTATTTCCTGTCCTGCAGATGGCGCTGGTCACCCGCTAGTTGATGTGATGACGTGTCAATCTGTCGTCTAAAACACATATAACTAACATATAAATATATAAATATATATAAATATATATGATAACTGGGTTTACATCACAATCCTGCTGTGTCAGAATAATAATTTTATCTTTCTTTACGTGTTTCTTCTTTGAACGAAAGATTTAACGACGCGTCACTTCCGCAGTGACGTGATGACGTATATCCGGTAGATATCGACCGGGCGGATGTTGAAGTAAGAGCGACATAAACATTCAGTAAGTATGAACTTAATATTCAATATATAATATATATAACATTTAATCTATATAATATATGATATAAAGTTAATATTCAATATATATATAACATTTAATCTATATAATATATGATATAAACTTAATATTCAATATATAATATATATAACATTTAATCTATATAATATATGATATAAACTTAATATTCAATATATATATATAACATTTAATCTATATAATATATGATATAAACTTAATATTCAATATATATATATATAACATTTAATCTATATAATATATGATATAAACTTAATATTCAAAATATATATAACATATATAATATATAACATTTAATCTATATAATATATGATATGAACTTAATATTCAATATATAATATATATAACATTTAATCTATATAATATATGATATAAACTTAATATTCAATATATATATAACATATATAATATATAACATTTAATCTATATAATATATGATATAAACTTAATATTCAATATATAATATATAACATTTAATCTATATAATATATGATATAAACTTAATATTCAATATATAATATATATAAGATTTAATCTATATAATATATGATATAAACTTAATATTCAATATATAATATATAACATTTAATCTATATAATATATGATATAAACTTAATATTCAATATATATATAACATATATAATATATAACATTTAATCTATATAATATATGATATAAAGTTAATATTCAATATATAATATATATAACATTTAATCTATATAATATATGATATAAACTTAATATTCAATATATAATATATATAACATTTAATCTATATAATATATGATATAAACTTAATATTCAATATATAATATATATAACATTTATCTATATAATATATGATATAAACTTAATATTCAATATATAATATATATAACATTTAATCTATATAATATATGATATAAACTTAATATTCAATATATAATATATATAACATTTAATCTATATAATATATGATATGAACTTAATATTCAATATATATATAACATTTAATCTATATAATATATGATATAAACTTAATATTCAATATATAATATATATAACATTTAATCTATATAATATATGATATAAACTTAATATTCAATATATATATATAACATTTAATCTATATAATATATGATATAAACTTAATATTCAATATATATATAACATTTAATCTATATAATATATGATATGAACTTAATATTCAATATATATATAACATATAATATAACATTTAATCTATATAATATATGATATGAACTTAATATTCAATATATATATAACATATATAATATATAACATTTAATCTATATAATATATGATATGAACTTAATATTCAATATATATATAACATATATAATATATAACATTTAATCTATATAATATATGATATAAACTTAATATTCAACTATATATATAACATTTAATCTATATAATATATGATATGAACTTAATATTCAATATATATATAACATATATAATATATAACATTTAATCTATATAATATATGATATGAACTTAATATTCAATATATATATAACATATATAATATATAACATTTAATCTATATAATATATGATATAAACTTAATATTCAATATATATATAACATATATAATATATAACATTTAATCTATATAATATATGATATAAACTTAATATTCAATATATAATATATATAACATTTAATCTATATAATATATGATATGAACTTAATATTCAATATATATATAACATATATAATATATAACATTTAATCTATATAATATATGATATAAACTTAATATTCAATATATAATATATATAACATTTAATCTATATAATATATGATATGAACTTAATATTCAATATATAATATATATAACATTTAATCTATATAATATATGATATAAACTTAATATTCAAAATATATATAACATATATAATATATAACATTTAATCTATATAATATATGATATAAACTTAATATTCAATATATAATATATATAACATTTAATCTATATAATATATGATATAAACTTAATATTCAATATATAATATATATAACATTTAATCTATATAATATATGATATGAACTTAATATTCAATATATAATATATATAACATTTAATCTATATAATATATGATATAAACTTAATATTCAAAATATATATAACATATATAATATATAACATTTAATCTATATAATATATGATATAAACTTAATATTCAATATATAATATATATAACATTTAATCTATATAATATATGATATAAACTTAATATTCAATATATATATAACATTTAATCTATATAATATATGATATAAACTTAATATTCAAAATATATATAACATATATAATATATAACATTTAATCTATATAATATATGATATGAACTTAATATTCAATATATATATAACATATATAATATATAACATTTAATCTATATAATATATGATATGAACTTAATATTCAAAATATATATAACATATATAATATATAACATTTAATCTATATAATATATGATATAAACTTAATATTCAATATATATATAACATTTAATCTATATAATATATGATATAAACTTAATATTCAAAATATATATATAACATTTAATCTATATAATATATGATATAAACTTAATATTCAAAATATATATAACATATATAATATATAACATTTAATCTATATAATATATGATATAAACTTAATATTCAAAATATATATATAACATTTAATCTATATAATATATGATATAAAGTTAATATTCAAAATATATATATAACATTTAATCTATATAATATATGATATAAACTTAATATTCAAAATATATATAACATATATAATATATAACATTTAATCTATATAATATATGATATTAACTTAATATTCAATATATATAACATATATAATATATAACATTTTATCTATATAATATATGATATAAACTTAATATTCAATATATATATATATATATATAACATATATAATATATAACATTTAATCTATATAATATATGATATAAACTTAATATTCAAAATATATATATATAACATTTAATCTATATAATATATGATATAAACTTAATATTCAAAATATATATATAACATTTAATCTATATAATATATGATATAAACTTTATATTCAAAATATATATATAACATTTAATCTATATAATATATGATATAAACTTAATATTCAAAATATATATATAACATTTAATCTATATAATATATGATATGAACTTAATATTCAATATATATATAACATATATAATATATAACATTTAATCTATATAATATATGATATAAACTTAATATTCAAAATATATATGTAACATATATAATATATATCATTTAATCTATATAATATATGATATAAACTTAATATTCAATATATATAACATTTAATCTATATAATATAGAACATTTATTCTAGAAATGTGTCTAATTTATTTGAGACTTTTATATTTTTTATATCATGAGTCTAAAAATACTGCTGTGAATGAGCCTGGTCTTCACTGGTTTTGTGTGTTCTTCACTGGTTTGTGTGGTCTTCACTGGTTTTGTGTGGTCTTCACTGGTTTTGTGTGGTCTTCACTGGTTTTGTGTGGTCTTCACTTGTGTGGTCTTCACTGGTTTTGTGTGGTCTTCACTTGTGTGGTCTTCACTGGTTTTGTGTGTTCTTCACTGGTTTTGCGTGGTCTTCACTGGTTTTGTGTGTTCTTCACTTGTGTGTTCATCACTGGTTTTGTGTGTTCTTCACTTGTGTGTTCATCACTGGTTTTGTGTGTTCATCACTGGTTTTGTGTGGTCTTCACTGGTTTTGTGTGTTCTTCACTTGTGTGTTCATCACTGGTTTTGTGTGTTCATCACTGGTTTTGTGTGTTCTTCACTGGTTTTGTGTGTTCTTCACTTGTGTGTTCATCACTGGTTTTGTGTGTTCATCACTGGTTTTGTGTGTTCTTCACTGGTTTTGTGTGTTCTTCACTTGTGTGTTCATCACAGGTTTTGTGTGTTTACAGAGCGATGGCTGCACCATTTGTTCCTGTTTCTGTGCCTGTTAACCAAACGAAATTACGGCGATCTCAAAGAACTTCATCAGTGGGCAGTGAGTCCAGTTCAGACCGCAGGAGAGTCGCTGTGGAGCCATGTCAGAGTCCAATCATCCGCGCCAGACTCAACGAAACCGAGCATTCTGTGCAATATTCCAGTTATCCTCATCCAGACAGCCCACCAGAGACCCCCGATCCGGGCTGGGAGAAGCGTCCAATCACCCCCACCATGTTGGGTTATGAAGTGATGGAGGAGCGGGCTAAATTCACTGTGAGTATCATTCATATACTTGTAAACCAATAGTTGTCAAATGTCGTCACTACGTCATGCTATCAGAACTCGAATGATTTGTAACCTAGCCTGCGAAGGCCCAGCTGAAGTCACTTTTTTGTGAATAAAATCATTATAAACACAGAGTAAATAATATTCTTTATAATAATTATTCCTGAGTTCTTAATTATTGACTGGGCACGACCATATCAAAGATATGTGAAAGAGAAAGCATGTTGACCAATACTCAGAGTTCACACTCAGCATTTAACCCATTCAGAGTGAACACACACACACACACACACACAGTCATGGGTGAACACACACACAGCAGTAAACATACACACAGAAGTGAACAGACAGACACGTACACATTAGTGAATACACACCAGGAGCAGGGAATGGGAGCAGTGGGCAGACATTTATTGTAGTAGCAAAAACTTTGTGTTCGTTCTCTGACACTTCTAATTGTTCATCACCACTTCGAGGTCATACCGGTGCTTGGGTTTCGTGACACTAACAAATAAATAGTCCGACATACCAAGTGATCCATGAACTGATAGTATTTATTTTGAACAAATAAAAACTAAAAAGATCTTAAAATATGAGCTATTTTGTCTCTATTGTGTGGTTGAGTGGAGTTCATTCCCCGCATTCGCGTTACTCCTGTTCCGTTCACATTGACGTGTTTGACGTTTGATGATTTACATTTGATGATTGACGGTCAATGATAGTAGGCTCAGGCACCGGAACCCCTGCTTTGGTCAGCCCTTTTATCATTGCACCCCACTGGAAGGCATATTCAAACCATTAAAAGGTTGTAAATCAAATTTGAAGGGAAATTAAATTAATAACTATTAATATATTATCCAGAACTGAACATATGAATATGTCTCCTACATTTATGCGGCTGTGCCTGGGGAGCTGTTGGGGTTTGGTGCCTCATTCAAGGACCACTGAGTCATGATATAGCAGGTCCGAGTCTGGAACCCACAACCTTAGGGTTAGGAGTCAAACTCTCTTATCACTAGGACATGACTTTCCCTTAAACATTTTGCTCTTGGGAAATCGTGTTTTTCTGTGAAAATCCAATGTTAAAACAATCATGCATTAAAAAATAAAAAGAAGTCTTATAGTATTGTTCATGTTCAAAGGCGTGAAAACATTGAAGCAGACAGGAGTACTTTGGTACACTTGATTCTGAGAACAGTAACCTGTTTTAAAGATTTCTATACTTTTATGAGTGATTTAAAATATAGAATACCATGATTCAAGACTAAGTACTGTTTATTATCTGCTCTTCTCACTAAGTTTCTATGTGACGTGTCAAAGTCTGTTTGGGATAGTTGTGCTTCTTGGCGGTCAAGTTTAAAGGTCCAGTTTTTCATGTTCTTTTGAAGTTTGGTTGTGTTTACAGTGGGAAATATTACATGTTTTAATGTTTTGCATGTAAATAAAAAACAGACATTTTCACACAATTTACTAATATGTATACCACTGTTTTCACTATCATGAAAACGGCTGATGACTTCCTTGTTCTGATGAATATAAAGATTTGAACGAAGTCGGTTTCCGGGATTTTTTAAGAAAACGTAGTATTAATAAAATAATTAAAAACCTAACCCTAGGTCAATTTCATGTGTTTGTCACGTTATAAATAAAAATTTTAAAACTATATCTTAAAGCTTGAATTATGATCTTTCATTTACACCAATAACCAAAAGTTCCATCATTTTATAAATTTTGTGGCTATAAAAACTTTCACAATTTAAATATCATAATGACAATCTGCGACTTTAGCTGCGAAATCAAAGACATTGTCACAAATAAAGTATCATCTTCTTCATGTTAAAAAAATTGCAATGGTAACAGTACTGTCTTCCTCTATGTGCATGTGTCTTCATTACAGGTGTATAAAGTTCTGGTTAAAAAAAGTCTGGAGGAGAGCTGGGTCATTTTTAGACGCTACACTGACTTCTCAAGACTCAATGACAAGGTCAGTATACCTTGGTCGTCCTCTAGTGCGTTTCCCAAACAACGACATAACTCGCTGTTTAACCACCATAGTATGATGTATCTTTGGAAAGTGACTAGTTACTCACGACTGTTTTCCGTAACCAACAATACAGTAACTAACAATATAGTGAAAGTGATCATATCTGAAATATAGGGGCAGTCGTGGCCTGATGGATCTAGTCTTGGATTCGTTATCCGAAAATTGTTGGTTCGAGGCTCAGTACCAGCGAGAATACCACGACTAAGGTGGATCCCTTGAGCAAGGCACCCCCCCCACAGCTCTCCGGGCACCGCAGCTTGGCTGCCCACTGCTCCGGGTATGTGTTCACAGTGCGTGTGTGTTTGTGTGTGTGTGTGTTCACTTACTGTGTGTGTACACTGGGATGGGTTAAATGCAGAGCATAAATTCACTACAGTGTGTGCCATGACCTCCACCTTATATGAACTCAGCAATTTAACCCATCCAGTGAGTAGCTAACACACACACTGCGAGTCGTGAACACACACACCCAGAGCAGTATGCAGCTACAACTGCAGTGCTTGGGGGGCAAATGTGGGTAAGGTTGCTCAAGGGACTCACCTCAGTCGTGGAATTCCCACTTGTTCCAAATCTCGAACCAGGTACCTTCGGATCATGAGTCCAACACTCGAACCACCAGGCCACGACTGGCCCTGTTAAGCACTTTACTGTGATTTTATGAAGCCAATATTTTATACAGATTGTATATTTTGCATTATGACGGATATTACTCATACACTGTGTGCACAACTATTAGGCAAATAATTATTTTAAACCATATCATCATTTTATTCATAATTCCCCACTCCAAGCTTTATCTTTTATGCATATCAGGTGATGTGTATTTGTGTAAGGAGGGATGGTGTAGTGTAAGATCATCAAAACCCTGTATCAAGATGAGCATAATTATAAAGCAGTTTGTTCATCTCAGGAAAAATGGGCAAAAAAGAGATAACACTGACTCTGAGAAGTCAAACATTTTAAAAAGTCTCTCACACTTAAAATATCTAAGATATCTGGGGTGTGATCACAGAACCAACATACGTTTCTAGCAAAAAGTCTACAGGTTTGCGAGAAACGTATCAAGAAGAAAAGAAGCATATTAACCACCAATGGTTTGAGAATATCAAACATGAAGCTACAAGGAACCCATTATCCTTCAGTACTGCCATATTGCACAACTGCAACCTACCTGGACTGTCAAGAAGAACGAGGTGTTCAGTTCTCAGAGACAAAGAGAATATGAAACCCAACCACCTCTCATCAACATATAAGACTTCTGTTAAAACTTAAAGAATGGGCCAAGAATTATCTTAAGACAAAGGTTTTGTGAACTGATGAGATGAAAAAGACTGTTGAAGGACACGATGGATGGGCTCGTGGTTGGATCAGTAATGGACACAGAGTTCTACTTCGACTTGATTTTCGGGCCCTTTTTAAGCAGGACATTTACAATGAAGGTCAACAGTAAATCTCTCTGAACAGTGTCTGGGAGGCTGTGGTTGCAGCTACAGTTGATTCTGATCAGATCAAGAAACTGTCTTACTCTGTGAACAAACTTTGTTATCGAAAAGAAGGGTGAATATATTGGTTGAGACTTTTATCTCAGAAATCTTTTTATTGTACATTTTAAGTTTGTTTATTATTCTCACTTTAGCAATATAATGAAGTGAGATTGGAAAAAACTTTGTAATAATTATGAAAACTAAATCTTTCCTTATAATGGTGTAAATGTAGATATTCTCTTAGAAAGTCAAACCTTCACTTCTGCTACTAAAATGTTTAGATTTAAGGGGCTGTAAAAAAAATGTATTGACCAAGAGCTCTGTAGTTATAAAGTAACAAAATGAATCCTCAAAAATACAACTTGCCTAATAATTGTGCTCACAAGTGTATTTGTAGTAGGTTTGGTTGTGATGACACAAGTTAGCATGTATTAAGGGTGACAGCAGACAATTCATATGAGATTTCTAACAGTCGCATCATTAACGTCATGCTTTTAATTTTTTTGCTCACACTACCTCCTTTCCAAATTGCACTCATCCATCAAACCTTGTTTTTAAGTGTGTAGTGCTCCGACAGGCATTTCATTTGAGACAGTGTATGTTTTACATGTGTTTTACATTTTACATAAGTCTATTTTTTTACATAAATCTTTAAAAACAAAGTAATGTCTCTAGGCATATGGACCTCCAGTAAAATATAAAAAAATATATAAAAGAAAAAGTTCCCTGTATTTGTATTAAAATAATGATAATAAAATAATTAATTGTCAAGCATAGTTTTAGTCCAGTCAATTAGTTCTTGTTTCTTTTCAGTCCCGAAAATATTTTGATGTATGACATGTGTGTCTCTGTTTAGTTAAAGGAGATGTTTCCTGGATTCAGACTGTGTCTTCCTCCAAAGCGCTGGTTTAAAGATAACTATGACACTGAGTTCTTGGAGGACAGACAGCTGGGCCTACAGGCTTTCCTTCAAAACCTTGTGGCCCATAAAGACATCGCCAACTGGTGAGCTGCTGGGATTCGTGAATGATTATCTGTTATTGGTACTTTTCTCAAGAAGCACACAGGCTGTGTTAAAATATACCTCCGAAGCCAAATACATCCGTTTAATTTAATGTTTCTCATTAGTGTGGCAGTTCGGGAGTTCCTGTGTCTCGACGATCCACCCGGCCCGTTTGACAGTCTGGAGGAGAGTCGGGTGAGAGTTAAAGTCAACATTTACATGCTACTTATTACACAGAATGCTTTAACACAAAGTCAGGGTTTTCAAATTCACTGAGATAAATGCTCTTGTGAGCAGCATAAACAAAACACACAGTCTGCATGTCTGTGTATCCCTGTCTGGCAGGCGTTCTGTGAGACACTGGAGGAGGGCAATTACAGGCTTCAGAAGGAACTTGTGGAGAAACAGAGAGAAATCGACTGCTTGAAAAAGTCGCTGGAGGAGAAAGAGCTCCACATTCAGATACTTGAGAGAAGAATCAGGTAACACTTCATCATCTGTGCTATCTTTGATGCTCTTTGACATTCACAGTCATGCATGTGTGTGCGTGTTTGTTTATGTCTTTGTGTGTGTGTGTGTGTGTGTGTGTGTGCGTGCGTGCGTGCGTGCGTGCGTGCGTGTGTGCGTGCGTGTGTGTGTGTGTGCGTTCTAAGTGGTGAAGTTCTCACTCCAGACAGTCTGAGGTGTGCATCTGCTCCAGGGAGTGACAGTAGTGTGGATGTGGAGTCTTCTGCGGTTGAGGCTGACCAGGAGCTGCCCTATGGGGATGAGTACGTCCTCACACCTCATATAAAATCCCACACATTCTTACTTAAACGCTTTCCACAGATTTTTTTTAGGTGATTATGTACCAGATCTCATCCTGATGTTTGCAAATTAGTAAACTTGTTTTCTCTCACTCTCTCTCTCTCTCTCTCTGTCTCTCTCTCTCGGACTCTCTCTCTCTCTCGGACTCTCTCTCTCTCTCTCTCTCTCTCTCTGACACTCACTCTCTCTCACTCTCTGTCTCTCACTCACTCTCTGTCTCTCACTCTCTGTCTCTCTGTCTCTCTCTCTCTCTCTCTCTCTCTCTCTCTCTCTCTCTCTCTCTCTCTCTCTCTCTCTCTCTCTCGGACTCTCTCTCTCAGACTCTCTCTCTCGGACTCTCTCTCTCGGACTCTCTCTCTCGGACTTTCTCTCTCTCTCGGACTCTCTCTCTCTCTCGGACTCTCTCTCTCGGACTCTCTCTCTCTCTCGGACTCTCTCTCTCTCTCTGTCTCTCTCTCTCTCTCTCTCTCTCTCTCTCTCTCTCTCTCTTGGACTCTCTCTCTGTCTCTCTCTCTCTCTGACTCTCTCTCTGTCTCACTCTCTCTCTCTGTCTCACTCTCTAGGTGTGCCGTGGAGACGGGTCAAAATTCAGCTGTTGTTTGTTGGCGCTCTGGTTCCCCTCCTGTCATTCAGGTCACTCATCTAGAAGACTGACTAATAAAAAAGAAGTATCTGTGTTTGTCCTCTCTGACCATAAGAGAGAAAAGGGATTATCTCAGCCAAAGATTGATGCCAACCAGACCCACTCACTGAACTACATGAAACAGAATTAACAAAATTGTCCGACAATCTAATGAAGCTATGATCATAAGTGTCTCCGTCTGTTCTCAGGGTAATTTTTGTTAGAAATGCTTTTGTTTATCACAATATTTTTTGTACGTGACCACCTCCTGCACTTACTTAATTGAAATGAATTGCTCTCGTGTAAAATGACATCACCTGTATGAATATATTTACTCATTGGTCTTGATTTCATCATCATCGGGACTTCTGCATCACTACAGCTAGATTTCACGGTTTCTGTGTTAAACGTAACACTCCCGTCTGCAATCTGTAACTGTTCCAGGGCACATGATGCACTTTATGTTCCTAAAAGTTTATGGAAAAGATAAATCTACACTAATAGATGAAATCATATATGAATATATATAGTGTGCCTTTCTGCTGTCATTTGTGTTTGAATTTTATGGCTCTGATAAAACGGTGCCTTGCTTCTGTGTATGTGCAGATTTTGTATTTGTATTTGTATGTACTGACATATTACATTTCGTTTTAGTTTTACATATTTCAGATGTTTCTACAAGTGTCTGTGAATGATAACATCGATAAGAATATAGTTGTAAGTAGATGAGTTATTGACAAAGAAATAATTTGATGAATCTGTAGTTTTTTCTGGAATGTTAAATTGATTGTTGTGTAAGTGAGGAAATGAGGTTTGTACATTGGCTAAATGGAAATTAATTAAACTTTTCAAGTATGTAGTTTATGTTCACTGTATAATATTAATATTTTATTATTGCCTGTTTACTTAACTTCTTAAAATGTACTTTTATTACAAGACCAAATAAATAACTATATGGTCAAAAAACACTTGACACTTAAAAGTTTGTTTGAGTGTGTGTGTTTGTGTCAGTGAGATGAGATGAGGGTGTTTGTGTCAGAGGGAGGAGTGTATGTGTTTGTGTCAGTGAGATGAGATGAGGGTGTTTGTGTCAGAGGGAGGAGTGTATGTGTTTGTGTCAGAGGGAGGTGTGTGTGTGTCAGATAGAGGAGTGTGCGTGCTTGAGTGTCAGAGGGAGCAGTGTGTGTGTGAGTGTGTCAGAGGGAGGAGTGTATGAGTGTGTCAGAGGGAGGAGTGTGTGTGTGAGTGTGTCAGAGGGAGGTGTGTGTGTGTGTGTGTGTGTGTCAGAGGGAGGAGTGTGTGAGTGAGTGTGTCAGAGGGAGGAGTGAGTGGGTGAGTGTGTCAGAGGGAGGAGTGTGAGTGAGTGTGTCAGAGGGAGGAGTGTGTGAGTGTGTGTGTCAGAGGGAGGAGTGTTTGAGTGTGTGTGTCAGAGGGAGGAGTGTGTGAGTGAGTGTGTCAGAGGGAGGAGTGAGTGTGTCAGAGGGAAGAGTGTGAGTGAGTGTGTCAGAGGGAGGAGTGTTTGAGTGTGTGTGTCAGAGGGAGGAGTGTGTGAGTGAGTGTGTCAGAGGGAGGAGTGAGTGTGTCAGAGGGAGAAGTGTGAGTGAGTGTGTCAGAGGGAGGAGTGTTTGAGTGTGTGTGTCAGAGGGAGGAGTGTGAGTGAGTGTGTCAGAGGGAGGAGTGTTTGAGTGTGTGTGTCAGAGGGAGGAGTGAGTGTGTGAGTGTGTCAGAGGGAGGAGTGTGTGAGTGAGTGTGTCAGAGGGAGGAGTGAGTGTGTCAGAGGGAGGAGTGTGTGAGTGTGTCAGAGGGAGGAGTGAGTGTGTCAGAGGGAGGAGTGTGTGAGTGAGTGTGTCAGAGGGAGGAGTGAGTGTGTCAGAGGGAGGAGTGTGTGAGTGAGTGAGTGTGTCAGAGGGAGGAGTGTGTGAGTGAGTGTGTCAGAGGGAGGAGTGTGTGAGTGAGTGTGTCAGAGGGAGGAGTGTGTGAGTGAGTGTGTCAGAGGGAGGAGTGTGTGAGTGAGTGAGTGTGTCAGAGGGAGGAGTGTGTGAGTGAGTGAGTGTGTCAGAGGGAGGAGTGAGTGTGTCAGAGGGAGGAGTGAGTGAGTGAGTGTGTCAGAGGGAGGAGTGAGTGTGTCAGAGGGAGGAGTGAGTGTGTCAGAGGGAGGAGTGTGTGAGTGAGTGTGTCAGAGGGAGGAGTGTGTGAGTGAGTGTGTCAGAGGGAGGAGTGTGTGAGTGAGTGTGTCAGAGGGAGGAGTGTGTGAGTGAGTGAGTGTGTCAGAGGGAGGAGTGTGTGAGTGAGTGAGTGTGTCAGAGGGAGGAGTGAGTGTGTCAGAGGGAGGAGTGAGTGAGTGAGTGAGTGTGTCAGAGGGAGGAGTGAGTGTGTCAGAGGGAGGAGTGTGTGAGTGAGTGTGTCAGAGGGAGGAGTGAGTGAGTGAGTGTGTCAGAGGGAGGAGTGTGTGAGTGAGTGTGTCAGAGGGAGGAGTGAGTGAGTGAGTGTGTCAGAGGGAGGAGTGTGTGTGTGAGTGTGTCAGAGGGAGGTGTGTGTGTGTGTGTGTGTGTGTGTGTGTCAGAGGGAGGAGTGTGTGAGTGAGTGTGTCAGAGGGAGGAGTGTTTGAGTGTGTGTGTCAGAGGGAGGAGTGTGTGAGTGAGTGTGTCAGAGGGAGGAGTGAGTGTGTCAGAGGGAAGAGTGTGAGTGAGTGTGTCAGAGGGAGGAGTGTTTGAGTGTGTGTGTCAGAGGGAGGAGTGTGTGAGTGAGTGTGTCAGAGGGAGGAGTGAGTGTGTCAGAGGGAGAAGTGTGAGTGAGTGTGTCAGAGGGAGGAGTGTTTGAGTGTGTGTGTCAGAGGGAGGAGTGTGAGTGAGTGTGTCAGAGGGAGGAGTGTTTGAGTGTGTGTGTCAGAGGGAGGAGTGAGTGTGTGAGTGTGTCAGAGGGAGGAGTGTGTGAGTGAGTGTGTCAGAGGGAGGAGTGAGTGTGTCAGAGGGAGGAGTGTGTGAGTGTGTCAGAGGGAGGAGTGAGTGTGTCAGAGGGAGGAGTGTGTGAGTGAGTGAGTGTGTCAGAGGGAGGAGTGAGTGTGTCAGAGGGAGGAGTGTGTGAGTGAGTGAGTGTGTCAGAGGGAGGAGTGTGTGAGTGAGTGTGTCAGAGGGAGGAGTGTGTGAGTGAGTGTGTCAGAGGGAGGAGTGTGTGAGTGAGTGTGTCAGAGGGAGGAGTGTGTGAGTGAGTGAGTGTGTCAGAGGGAGGAGTGTGTGAGTGAGTGAGTGTGTCAGAGGGAGGAGTGAGTGTGTCAGAGGGAGGAGTGAGTGAGTGAGTGTGTCAGAGGGAGGAGTGAGTGTGTCAGAGGGAGGAGTGAGTGAGTGAGTGTGTCAGAGGGAGGAGTGTGTGAGTGAGTGTGTCAGAGGGAGGAGTGTGTGAGTGAGTGTGTCAGAGGGAGGAGTGAGTGAGTGAGTGTGTCAGAGGGAGGAGTGAGTGAGTGAGTGTGTCAGAGGGAGGAGTGAGTGTGTCAGAGGGAGGAGTGAGTGAGTGAGTGTGTCAGAGGGAGGAGTGTGTGAGTGAGTGTGTCAGAGGGAGGAGTGTGTGAGTGAGTGTGTCAGAGGGAGGAGTGTGTGAGTGAGTGTGTCAGAGGGAGGAGTGTGTGAGTGAGTGTGTCAGAGGGAGGAGTGTGTGAGTGAGTGTGTCAGAGGGAGGAGTGTGTGAGTGAGTGTGTCAGAGGGAGGAGTGAGTGAGTGAGTGTGTCAGAGGGAGGAGTGTGTGAGTGAGTGTGTCAGAGGGAGGAGTGTGTGAGTGAGTGAGTGTGTCAGAGGGAGGAGTGAGTGAGTGAGTGTGTCAGAGGGAGGAGTGAGTGAGTGAGTGTGTCAGAGGGAGGAGTGAGTGTGTCAGAGGGAGGAGTGAGTGAGTGAGTGTGTCAGAGGGAGGAGTGTGTGAGTGAGTGTGTCAGAGGGAGGAGTGTGCGAGTGAGTGTGTCAGAGGGAGGAGTGTGTGAGTGAGTGTGTCAGAGGGAGGAGTGTGTGAGTGAGTGTGTCAGAGGGAGGAGTGTGTGAGTGAGTGTGTCAGAGGGAGGAGTGTGTGAGTGAGTGTGTCAGAGGGAGGAGTGTGTGAGTGAGTGTGTCAGAGGGAGGAGTGAGTGAGTGAGTGTGTCAGAGGGAGGAGTGAGTGAGTGAGTGTGTCAGAGGGAGGAGTGTGTAAGTGAGTGAGTGTGTCAGAGGGAGGAGTGTGTGAGTGAGTGAGTGTGTCAGAGGGAGGAGTGAGTGTGTCAGAGGGAGGAGTGAGTGAGTGAGTGTGTCAGAGGGAGGAGTGAGTGTGTCAGAGGGAGGAGTGAGTGAGTGAGTGTGTCAGAGGGAGGAGTGTGTGTGTCAGAGGGAGGAGTGAGTGAGTGAGTGTGTCAGAGGGAGGAGTGTGTGAGTGAGTGAGTGTGTCAGAGGGAGGAGTGAGTGAGTGAGTGAGTGTGTCAGAGGGAGGAGTGTGTGAGTGAGTGAGTGTGTCAGAGGGAGGAGTGTGTGAGTGAGTGTGTCAGAGGGAGGAGTGAGTGTGTCAGAGGGAGGAGTGTGTGAGTGAGTGAGTGTGTCAGAGGGAGGAGTGTGTGAGTGAGTGAGTGTGTCAGAGGGAGGAGTGAGTGTGTCAGAGGGAGGAGTGAGTGAGTGAGTGTGTCAGAGGGAGGAGTGAGTGTGTCAGAGGGAGGAGTGAGTGAGTGAGTGAGTGTGTCAGAGGGAGGAGTGTGTGAGTGAGTGAGTGTGTCAGAGGGAGGAGTGAGTGTGTCAGAGGGAGGAGTGAGTGAGTGAGTGTGTCAGAGGGAGGAGTGAGTGTGTCAGAGGGAGGAGTGAGTGAGTGAGTGTGTCAGAGGGAGGAGTGTGTGAGTGAGTGTGTCAGAGGGAGGAGTGTGTGAGTGAGTGTGTCAGAGGGAGGAGTGAGTGAGTGAGTGTGTCAGAGGGAGGAGTGAGTGAGTGAGTGTGTCAGAGGGAGGAGTGAGTGTGTCAGAGGGAGGAGTGAGTGAGTGAGTGTGTCAGAGGGAGGAGTGTGTGAGTGAGTGTGTCAGAGGGAGGAGTGTGTGAGTGAGTGTGTCAGAGGGAGGAGTGTGTGAGTGAGTGTGTCAGAGGGAGGAGTGTGTGAGTGAGTGTGTCAGAGGGAGGAGTGTGTGAGTGAGTGTGTCAGAGGGAGGAGTGTGTGAGTGAGTGTGTCAGAGGGAGGAGTGAGTGAGTGAGTGTGTCAGAGGGAGGAGTGTGTGAGTGAGTGTGTCAGAGGGAGGAGTGTGTGAGTGAGTGAGTGTGTCAGAGGGAGGAGTGAGTGAGTGAGTGTGTCAGAGGGAGGAGTGAGTGAGTGAGTGTGTCAGAGGGAGGAGTGAGTGTGTCAGAGGGAGGAGTGAGTGAGTGAGTGTGTCAGAGGGAGGAGTGTGTGAGTGAGTGTGTCAGAGGGAGGAGTGTGTGAGTGAGTGTGTCAGAGGGAGGAGTGTGTGAGTGAGTGTGTCAGAGGGAGGAGTGTGTGAGTGAGTGTGTCAGAGGGAGGAGTGTGTGAGTGAGTGTGTCAGAGGGAGGAGTGTGTGAGTGAGTGTGTCAGAGGGAGGAGTGTGTGAGTGAGTGTGTCAGAGGGAGGAGTGAGTGAGTGAGTGTGTCAGAGGGAGGAGTGAGTGAGTGAGTGTGTCAGAGGGAGGAGTGTGTGAGTGAGTGAGTGTGTCAGAGGGAGGAGTGAGTGTGTCAGAGGGAGGAGTGAGTGAGTGAGTGTGTCAGAGGGAGGAGTGTGTGAGTGAGTGAGTGTGTCAGAGGGAGGAGTGAGTGTGTCAGAGGGAGGAGTGAGTGAGTGAGTGTGTCAGAGGGAGGAGTGAGTGTGTCAGAGGGAGGAGTGAGTGAGTGAGTGTGTCAGAGGGAGGAGTGTGTGAGTGAGTGAGTGTGTCAGAGGGAGGAGTGAGTGAGTGAGTGTGTCAGAGGGAGGAGTGAGTGAGTGAGTGTGTCAGAGGGAGTGAGTGAGTGAGTGAGTGTGTCAGAGGGAGGAGTGAGTGAGTGAGTGTGTCAGAGGGAGTGAGTGAGTGAGTGAGTGTGTCAGAGGGAGGAGTGTGTGAGTGAGTGAGTGTGTCAGAGGGAGGAGTGTGTGAGTGAGTGAGTGTGTCAGAGGGAGGAGTGTGTGAGTGAGTGAGTGTGTCAGAGGGAGGAGTGTGTGAGTGAGTGTGTCAGAGGGAGGAGTGTGTGAGTGTGTCAGAGGGAGGAGTGTGTGAGTGAGTGAGTGTGTCAGAGGGAGGAGTGTGTGAGTGAGTGAGTGTGTCAGAGGGAGGAGTGTGTGTGTGAGTGTGTCAGAGGGAGGAGTGAGTTGACTTTGTTCAGTATAAACCGGACATCTGCAGCGCTCGGTGAGTTTATCTGATTGTTGTTCGATTAGTTAAAGGTTATTGATCAGTCTCGCGCTCTGTATCCGTCACTGCGGCGCTTTAAATGGGAAAATGGCGGCGAGGCTGCAGGCCCGAACACACACACACACACACACACACACACACACACACACACACAAGTCATAACACAATCTGAGATGAAGGATTAAAGTGTCTGTGTAAGAAACAGAGAAGTGTGTAACCTAACTGTGACAGCAGTGTGTGTGTGTGTGTGTGTGTGTGTGTGTGTGTGTGTGTGTGTGGTTTGATCTTGCCAGCGCTAATGTGTTAGCCTCTTAGCATGAGTGTGCGAATAAACTCTTTATATTCGACATTAAACTGCCAACATTCTCAGAAGAAACGACTTAGAACAATAACCGTTTTTATTTATTTATGACTATAAACAAACTGATATGTAAACATCAGATAGACATAATGAGAGTGAGACACAGACAGACAGACAGATAACAAACAAACTGATATGTAAACATCAGATAGACATGATGAGAGTGAGACACAGACAGACAGACAGATAACAAACAAACTGATATGTAAACATCAGATAGACATAATGAGAGAGAGACACAGACAGACAGATCACAAACAAACTGATATGTAAACATCAGATAGACATAATGAGAGTGAGACACAGACAGACAGACAGATCACAAACAAACTGATATGTAAACATCAGATAGACATAATGAGAGAGAGACACAGACAGACAGATCACAAACAAACTGATATGTAAACATCAGATAGACATAATGAGAGTGAGACACAGACAGACAGACAGATCACAAACAAACTGATATGTAAACATCAGATAGACATAATGAGAGTGAGACACAGACAGACAGACAGATCACAAACAAACTGATATGTAAACATCAGATAGACATAATGAGAGAGAGACACAGACAGACAGATCACAAACAAACTGATATGTAAACATCAGATAGACATAATGAGAGTGAGACACAGACAGACAGACAGATAACAAACAAACTGATATGTAAACATCAGATAGACATGATGAGAGAGAGACACAGACAGACAGATCACAAACAAACTGATATGTAAACATCAGATAGACATGATGAGAGAGAGACACAGACAGACAGATCACAAACAAACTGATATGTAAACATCAGATAGACATAATGAGAGTGAGACACAGACAGACAGACAGATCACAAACAAACTGATATGTAAACATCAGATAGACATAATGAGAGAGAGACACAGACAGACAGACAGATCACAAACAAACTGATATGTAAACATCAGATAGACATAATGAGAGAGAGACACAGACAGACAGATCACAAACAAACTGATATGTAAACATCAGATAGACATAATGAGAGTGAGACACAGACAGACAGACAGATCACAAACAAACTGATGTGTAAACATCAGATAGACATAATGAGAGAGAGACACAGACAGACAGACAGATCACAAACAAACTGATATGTAAACATCAGATAGACATGATGAGAGAGAGACACAGACAGACAGACAGATAACAAACAAACTGATATGTAAACATCAGATAGACATAATGAGAGAGAGACACAGACAGACAGACAGATCACAAACAAACTGATATGTAAACATCAGATAGACATGATGAGAGAGAGACACAGACAGACAGACAGATAACAAACAAACTGATATGTAAACATCAGATAGACATGATGAGAGAGAGACACAGACAGACAGACAGATCACAAACAAACTGATATGTAAACATCAGATAGACATGATGAGAGAGAGACACAGACAGACAGACAGATAACAAACAAACTGATATGTAAACATCAGATAGACATGATGAGAGAGAGACACAGACAGACAGACAGATCACAAACAAACTGATATGTAAACATCAGATAGACATAATGAGAGTGAGACACAGACAGACAGACAGATCACAAACAAACTGATATGTAAACATCAGATAGACATAATGAGAGTGAGACACAGACAGACAGACAGATAACAAACAAACTGATATGTAAACATCAGATAGACATAATGAGAGTGAGACACAGACAGACAGACAGATAACAAACAAACTGATATGTAAACATCAGATAGACATAATGAGAGTGAGACACAGACAGACAGACATATCACAAACAAACTGATATGTAAACATCAGATAGACATAATGAGAGAGAGACACAGACAGACAGACATATCACAAACAAACTGATATGTAAACATCAGATAGACATAATGAGAGTGAGACACAGACAGACAGACAGATCACAAACAAACTGATATGTAAACATCAGATAGACATAATGAGAGAGAGACACACACAGACAGACAGACAGATCACAAACAAACTGATGTGTAAACATCAGATAGACATAATGAGAGAGAGACACAGACAGACAGACAGACAGATCACAAACAAACTGATGTGTAAACATCAGATAGACATAATGAGAGAGAGACACAGACAGACAGACAGATCACAAACAAACTGATATGTAAACATCAGATAGACATAATGAGAGTGAGACACAGACAGACAGACAGATCACAAACAAACTGATATGTAAACATCAGATAGACATGATGAGAGAGAGACACAGACAGACAGATCACAAACAAACTGATATGTAAACATCAGATAGACATAATGAGAGAGAGACACAGACAGACAGACAGATCACAAACAAACTGATATGTAAACATCAGATAGACATAATGAGAGAGAGACACAGACAGACAGACATATCACAAACAAACTGATATGTAAACATCAGATAGACATGATGAGAGAGAGACACAGACAGACAGACATATCACAAACAAACTGATATGTAAACATCAGATAGACATGATGAGAGAGAGACACAGACAGACAGACATATCACAAACAAACTGATATGTAAACATCAGATAGACATGATGAGAGAGAGACACAGACAGACAGACAGATCACAAACAAACTGATATGTAAACATCAGATAGACATGATGAGAGAGAGACACAGACAGACAGACAGATCACAAACAAACTGATATGTAAACATCAGATAGACATAATGAGAGAGAGACACAGACAGACAGATCACAAACAAACTGATATGTAAACATCAGATAGACATAATGAGAGAGAGACACAGACAGACAGACAGATCACAAACAAACTGATGTGTAAACATCAGATAGACATAATGAGAGAGAGACACAGACAGACAGACAGATCACAAACAAACTGATATGTAAACATCAGATAGACATAATGAGAGTGAGACACAGACAGACAGACAGATCACAAACAAACTGATATGTAAACATCAGATAGACATGATGAGAGAGAGACACAGACAGACAGATCACAAACAAACTGATATGTAAACATCAGATAGACATAATGAGAGAGAGACACAGACAGACAGACAGATCACAAACAAACTGATATGTAAACATCAGATAGACATAATGAGAGAGAGACACAGACAGACAGACATATCACAAACAAACTGATATGTAAACATCAGATAGACATGATGAGAGAGAGACACAGACAGACAGACATATCACAAACAAACTGATATGTAAACATCAGATAGACATGATGAGAGAGAGACACAGACAGACAGACATATCACAAACAAACTGATATGTAAACATCAGATAGACATGATGAGAGAGAGACACAGACAGACAGACAGATCACAAACAAACTGATATGTAAACATCAGATAGACATGATGAGAGAGAGACACAGACAGACAGACAGATCACAAACAAACTGATATGTAAACATCAGATAGACATAATGAGAGAGAGACACAGACAGACAGATCACAAACAAACTGATATGTAAACATCAGATAGACATAATGAGAGAGAGACACAGACAGACAGACAGATCACAAACAAACTGATGTGTAAACATCAGATAGACATAATGAGAGAGAGACACAGACAGACAGACAGATCACAAACAAACTGATATGTAAACATCAGATAGACATAATGAGAGAGAGACACAGACAGACAGACAGATCACAAACAAACTGATATGTAAACATCAGATAGACATAATGAGAGAGAGACACAGACAGACAGACAGATAACAAACAAACTGATATGTAAACATCAGATAGACATGATGAGAGAGAGACACAGACAGACAGACAGATCACAAACAAACTGATATGTAAACATCAGATAGACATGATGAGAGAGAGACACAGACAGACAGACAGATCACAAACAAACTGATATGTAAACATCAGATAGACATGATGAGAGAGAGACACAGACAGACAGACAGATCACAAACAAACTGATATGTAAACATCAGATAGACATGATGAGAGAGAGACACAGACAGACAGATCACAAACAAACTGATATGTAAACATCAGATAGACATAATGAGAGAGAGACACAGACAGACAGATCACAAACAAACTGATATGTAAACATCAGATAGACATAATGAGAGAGAGACACAGACAGACAGATCACAAACAAACTGATATGTAAACATCAGATAGACATGATGAGAGAGAGACACAGACAGACAGACAGATAACAAACAAACTGATATGTAAACATCAGATAGACATGATGAGAGAGAGACACACTTTTACATAATTCATCTGTATAGTATGTTCATAATACACCAATGTGCGTATCTTCTCAGTATTTTAAACCTGTACGTTTTGTCCATACTGATCTATTCTAGATATTATTAGATCTTTATTGCACTTCTGCTTAGATGCTAAAAGCATTTGGTTGCCTTGTACCGTACATGTGCAGTGACAATAAAGTGGAATCTAATCTAATCTAATCAAATAGAAATATACTGAGAGTGAGACACATGTGTATTTACACACACGTGACAGATATCTGATGATTGATGTGTCTGTAAGACTTCATGTTGGATATTCTTCAAGTGAAACATCTGGCAAGAACATAACAAACTCTTCAACCTAACAACCAACGTGAGCTTCATATTATTATAAACACATTACACTTCACATAATACATGCACATACCAATAAGAACATAAAAAGTCAAATGTAAAAAGTACCTAACTAAAAAATAAAATAAGAAATAACGAAAGCAAATATTCATTTTGAAGTAAGTGACAAACATGGACTATTTTATATAGCAGATTTGAATACAGGGTCTCCTCCTACATCTTCAATACATATAAATACAAACACTTAGAAATTTAGCCGATATTTATTAGAATTTTTTTATATGTATTTAATTCCTCTGAATTATTCTGTAGGTCCAAAGCCCTTTTATAAATGGGACCTTTAAAGTTCTATCTATAATGCATTCTGATTGGCTGGTCATGACATTAACAAGGTCTGCTATTCTGTTCACTATTAGCCAATCTATTAATCTATTATGTTTGATGTTACACACAATAGAAATAGATTGCATTGTAGGATTTTTGCTACTCATCTGGAGATCTGAAATACATCATGTGTTTAAAACCCTTTCAGAAAGATTGGTTAATCGTCCTTTTTAAACTATAAACATCTTTCAGACAAGTTCTAGACATCTATATGACAGCAGTCGTCTCAAAGACGTATAGCAGATAAGCAAACAATGACTTTTAGATGAAAATGCAGACATCAAACAGATATCTGACAGATGTATGAGTACTATAGGGGACATATACACAATACCTGTCAAACTGTACATGATTTCCTATGTAAGACACATGTTTGCTCAGTTTAGCTGTTCTGTTTCTAACTCTGACATGATATACTCCTCATGTTAAAAGTACAAAGGAATTTGGTACAGAAGAACTCGTATGGCTAACATGAGCATAAGTGATGACAGAAAGTGCAGTTTTTGCTTAAACTTGAGTGTCGTTGTGTGATTCCAAATGTTGTGTGTTTAAGTGAGTCATGGCGCTCAGTGACGGCTGAACTACTGCGACGTCTCACACACATCTGTTGTAAGTTTTGGTTCATCCTTCTGGTGTTCTTCGTTGTGTTATTGTGTGAAAATGTCAAAACCGGTCACTGAGTTGATAGTGTTTTCATTCAGGTCCTTTAGTTGATGGATTGTGTGGTGTGTTTGAGGTCATGGCCACGGGCTCCTCCAGAACAGACTGTAGCAATAGCATCAAAGAGCTGCGCACCATTGGTAAGTCTATGCAAACATCACTAACAGAAAGCGATGTAAAATCTTCAGATGCAGGGTGACTGTGTATGTGCGGAATAGTTGCAGGTGCCAAACTTAAGAGAAAGAAGAACTGGTTTGGAACGACCATCTATGTGGAAGTGACATCGGAGGGAGAGAGCCAGAAAACTGCCAAATGCCACAGCTCCTCCCACCCTACATGGGACGAGAGACTGACGCTGTAAGTCCTGATCACACTAGTGTTGAGCGGTAAATGGCTTAATCGTGTGTAATTGGTTTTATTTTAAATACCATATTAATATTTGAAAATATTCTGCTACTTTGTGAGATATTCAGTCGACACCTGTAAAAAAATGTTTTTGTAACCTTTGGTTCTAATGGCAGCCAGTCAGAAAGTCTTGAACACAGTAAGCTGCGGTCTGACGGTTAGTTTAACCTGTAAGCAGAAGGTTTTTGGTTTGAATCTCAGTATCAGAAGATAATAACTGAAGTGTCCTGTCCCCTGTTCCCTCCACAGTGAATGTTGGCCAATGCACAATACTTGTAATGTTAATAAATGGCTTTATATTGTAATAATGTGCCGATGACTTAAGAAACCCCTGTCTACCTCCTTACCTGTGTCTGTTTCTTTCTTGTTGTTCAAGGCCTGACAATCTATAACTATTGTTTTTATGAGTTCACTGCTAAAATCTTTTATGTTTCCTCATTTGGACAAACGTGTCTAAATGAATGAATGTAATGAGTGAGGAGTTCTCAGAGCAAGCAAATATCAGAGATAAGGAATGTTTGATTTGTCATCTAGGAGCGTAACGCCTCACTCGCAGGTGGACTTCCGAGTCTGGAGTCATCACACACTGAAGACAGATGCTCTGCTGGGAAAAGCCTCACTGGACCTTATTGAGACACTCCGCAAACATGACAGCAAATGTACAACTCTCACTTATACTTGATTTTTCTGTTTACAGTTCACTCAAGAAAAACGTAATTTATTTTTTCCCTCATGTATTTGTAAACTTATATGTATCGAATCCTTTAGTTCAACAAAATACATACAGGTTTGAAGGGGAAAATGAAGGAATTTTTGATTTTAGAAGCACTGTTCCTTTTAAAAGAATTGTCCTGATCTGAAGAAGCTGTTTTGTTGATTTGGTCATCAGTGGAGAACGTGCAGGAGGTTTTGACTTTGACTGTGGACAGTAAGAATGAAGTTGTGTTTACTGGTGAACTCACTGTCTTCCTGGACGGCCTCACGCTTGACCCTCAGCACATGCACAATGGGAACTCGAGCGCTGCAAGCAGTAAGTACATAAGAAGTATGCCCTTCATCCGCTTAATGTCTCTAAGAGGTCATCATTTCAGTTTCTCTTTGTTCCAGAAGTCCATCAGAATGGAGATGCTCTTCATGATAGCACAGATGAGAGCTGTACGAGAACTCCCAACAGGTGACCACATACGCGTGTACACACAAGCACACACATATTTGTGTGTTCACAAAGTAATGTTCTACTGTACGTTTAACAGACCTGCTAGTGCCACATGTGTGCCAGAGACTGAAGCTCCGCCCACATCATCTGCTAACAGTGAATCTAGCCCCTCCCACCTTGTGAATGGAGATGCAGGCTCCTCCCTACTTTCCTGTGATTTAACCCGAGCAGCCGGTGAGAGTGTTTGTAAAGGGTTGTGAAGTTTCTACAGGCATTTTTGACTTTGTGGGGATATTATTTAGTTCCCAAGAAGTTTGAAAACTTTCAAATGCAGAAATGTTTAAAGACTTAATAATATATGTAGACTGAATGTGTATGTGTTTTTGTCACAGTCAATGGAGAGGCTGGTGAGGTTTCATCCACTGGTGATGATGGTGATGATGAAGTCGCTCCTGTAGACACCTGTGTCATCTCCTCGACTCCTGTGGCTGCAGACACTGCTGTCTCTTCATCTCTTTCCTCTTTACCATCGACGGCGGCCGTCACACAGATGACTGCCTCCGGCTCTAGCCCGCCACCCCCTGATGGAGGAAAACCACGACAGCAGCCGCCTCAAGCCGGTCCAGAACCACTGCCATCTGGGTGGAAATGTCATACAAACACTTAGACATGAGAAGTTTCGGTGTAATATTGTTGTAACAATAATTTGTGTGTTGTCAGGTGGGAACAGAGAAAAGATCCTCACGGCAGAACTTATTATGTGGATCACAATACAAGAACGACCACGTGGGAGAGACCACAGCCTTTACCGCTCGGGTAACATCTATCATGTCATCTCACTTTAAGATCTGTGTGTCGAACAGTCTTTTCTGAGCTGTTTATTGTGTACTTCACACATTCCTCTTCAGTGGGTGGAAACTTTTTTGTTATTCATCTCTGTGTTTATTTTTGATGTGATGTGTGTAGCTGGGAGAGAAGAGTGGATAACCGCGGTAGGATCTATTATGTGGATCATAACACTCGCACCACCACATGGCAGAGACCCACCATGGAGTCTGTGAGGAACTTTGAACAGTGGCAGTCACAGAGAAGTCAACTGCAGGGAGCCATGCACCAGTTCAACCAGAGATACCTCTACTCGGTATACACTACACACACAAAAGCTACACCATTGTTCTTCAAACCCTGGGTTGCGTGAAATAAAAATGATTTAAAAAAAACTAAATCTATAATCTCTCTCGTTCTCTCTCTCTTTTTCTCTGTCTTTCTCTCTTCTCTCATTCTCTATCTAATTTTCACTCTCATTCTCTTACTTTCATTCTATCTCTCTCTCTCTCTCTCTCTCTCTCTCTCTCTCTCTCTCTCTCTTTCATTCTCTCTTCTCTTTCATTCTCTCTTTTATGTCATCTCAGGCGTCCATGATGTCAGCTGAGAATGATCCTCTTGGGCCGCTACCGCCTGGCTGGGGTAAGATGCTGTTTATTGGTGATGATGTCATTTTGGGATAATATCATTGTACATATTGGGATAATATCATTGTATATATTGGGATAATATCATTGTATATATTGGGATTATATCATTGTATATATTGGGATAATATCATTGTATATATTGGGATAATATCATTGTATATATTGGGATAATATCATTGTACATATATTGGGATAATATCATTGTATATATTGGGATAATATCATTGTATATATTGGGATAATATCATTGTACATATATTGGGATAATATCATTGTATATATTGGGATAATATCATTGTACATATATTGGGATAATATCATTGTATATATTGGGATAATATCATTGTACATATATTGGGATAATATCATTGTATATATTGGGATAATATCATTGTACATATATTGTCATAATATCATTGTACATATATTGTCATAATATCATTGTACATATATTGGGATAATATCATTGTACATATATTGTCATAATATCATTGTACATATATTGTCATAATATCATTGTACATATATTGTCATAATATCATTGTACATATATTGGGATAATATCATTGTACATATATTGGGATAATATCATTGTACATATAGTGGGATAATATCATTGTACATATATTGTCATAATATCATTGTACATATATTGTCATAATATCATTGTACATATATTGTCATAATATCATTGTACATATATTGTCATAATATCATTGTACATATAGTGGGATAATATAATTGTATATATATTGTCGTGTTTTCAGAGCGCCGTGTTGACACCAACGATCGTGTTTATTTTGTCAATCACAACACAAAAACCACACAGTGGGAAGATCCAAGAACACAAGGGTGAGACACCTAACATGACCTCTGTAAAGCTTACACTGGACCTTCATCATACATGTATGTGCGTTTGTGGGTATGTGTGTGAGTGTAGGCTCCAGAACGAAGAGCCGCTGCCCGAGGGTTGGGAGATCCGTTACACACGAGAGGGTGTACGCTACTTTGTGGACCATAACACACGTACCACCACATTCAGTGATCCCAGGACGGGCAAATCTTCTGTGTGAGTAACCAAATCTGATGCTTAATCATTGTGTTTCTCTCTGCATTTGTGTAATGAAGCTGTTTGTTTGTTGTGCAGTACCAAAGGTCCTCAGATCGCATATGAGCGAAGTTTCAGGTGGAAACTTGCTCATTTCCGTTATTTGTGCCAGGTAAACCCCATTCCTACCTTAAACGCACATGAATGTCTCAGTGTTTGTCTTTTTTAGTGTGTGTTTGTGTGTGTGTGTGTTCGCAGTCTAATGCTCTGGCCAGTCATGTGAAGATCACTGTATCCAGACAGACATTGTTTGAAGACTCTTTCCAGCAAGTAAGAGGCGCATGCATGCATACACACACACATGCACGTACGCACTCACACACACACACTCACACACACACACGCACGCACGCACGCACGCAGGCACGCACGCACGCACGCACGCACGCACGCACGCACACTCACACACACGCACGCACACGCACACACACACACACATGCACACATGCACACACACAACCATACTTTTTCAAGGGTCTAGTGGTTTTTAGGGTTTCAATAACATTTATTTGGGGTGTAACAATACACTCAGCTCATGGTTAAGTACATATCCTGATGCAGGGTTAAGGATACACAACACAATATTGTAACAATGAACTTCTTGTAACATTTTAAGGTTAACTTAAACTTTCTGTACTGTAAGAAATGCAGGGAAACATTAAACCTATAACAGAACATAGGAAGTAGTTAAAGAGTTAATGATTTTTATTTTTTATATATAAGCACTCTTTTAACACTTAATGTCTTAAGTATTTTTATACTTTAGACATGAACTACATTATACTTCATTATATTGTGCTACTTTTTTACTCATTGTACAAACCCAATTCCCAAAAAATTGGGACAAAAAAAGGAATGCAATAATTAACATATCTCATAAACTTATATTCTATTCACAATAAAATTTAGATAACAAATCAAATGTTGAAAGTGAGTCATTTTGAAATGTCATGAAAAGAATGGGCTAATTTTGGATTTCATGACAGCTACACATTTCCAAAAAGGTTGGGACAAGTAGAAATGAGACGCTGTAAAAGTTAAATGTACACATAAGGAACAGCTGGAGGACCAATTCGCAACTTATTAGGTCAATTGGGATGGGAAGTGGATCAACAATACCCCCAATCCTGCGGGAAAAATAGTGAAGCAATACCAGAAAGGAGCTTCTCGGAGGAAAATTACAAAGAGTTTGAAGTTATCATTACCTACTGTACACAAAATCATCATAAGACTCAAAGAATCTGGAACAGTTTGTGTGCGTAAGGGTCAAGCCCAGAAAACTCTATGGATGCCTGTGATGCACTGCATCACATACGGGTATGATAGTAATGGAAATCACAACATGGGCTCAGGAATACTTCCAGAAAACATTGTCAGTGAACACAATCCAGGTGCCATTCGCTGTTGCCGGTTAATACTATCGGTCAAAAAAGAAGCCATTTCTAAACATGATTCATGATTCAGAAGCGTTGCCATTTTCTCTGGGTCAAGGCTCTTTTAAAATGGACCGTGGCAAAGTGGAAAACTGTTCTGTTGTCAGACGAATCAAAATTTGAAGTTCTTTTTGGTAAACTGGGACCTCAGGTTATCCGGACTGAAGAGGACAAGGACAATCCAAGTTGGTATCAGCTTTCAGTTCAGAAGTCTGCATGAGTGTGTGGCATGGGCAGCTTACACATCTGGAAAGGCATCATCAATGCTAGAAGGTATATCCAAGTTCTAGAACAACATATGCTCCCATCCAGACGTCGTCTCTTTCAGGGAACACCTTGGATTTTTCAACATGAAAATGCCAGACCACATTCTGCATCAATTACAACATAATGGTTGCGTAGAAGAAGGATCCGGGTCCAGATCTTTAAATACATTTGGCGGATCATAAAGAGGAAGATGCAACAAAGAAGACCTAAGATAGTTGAGCAACTAGAAGCCTGTATTAGACAAGAATAGGACAACATTTCTATTCCAAAACTTGAGAAACTTGTCTCCTCAGTCCAGAGACGTTTGCAGAGTATTATAAAAAGAAGAGCGGATGCCTCTTCTTCGCCTTGTCCCACCTTTTTAAAATGTGTTGATGCCAGGAAACTTAAAATTCAACTTATTTTCCTCTGCAAATTATACATTTTCTCAGTTTAAACATTTGATATGTCGTCCATGTTGTGTTCTGAAAATATATTGAAATTTAAAACTTCCACATCGATGCATTCTGTTTTTATTCACAATTTGTACAGGGTCCTAACTTTTTTGGAATCAGGTTTGTTAATGACTCCTATAGGAGCACGCAAATTCTTTAACATTATTTAGTATTTTTAGGACCATCCTGTGTTTTTGATCACAAACTGTGGTCTTTTTTATGCAGCTGACCCTTCAAGACTGACTGAAATATGAATTTAAAAAACTGTAACACACGTGCGTTAACGTTCACAAAACAAACTACGCTTACGTGGAATTTGAGTTTATATGGCTATTATAAAGTAATAAAACTAATTTTAGTAGATTGCTTTCTGATACTCAAATAACTTTCAAATGAAAACTGTTTAACATTATGTCTAATATTTTGTATGCTTTGAAGTGATGGAGAACATTACAATTGTTCTTAAAGTTTATACGGATCATTCCTGAATAAGTTACCCTAGCCTGGGATAAAACATGTTTTTTTAGTCGTAAGAGTGATAACCTCACTCTGAAAGTCTGGAGCCTTGCTATCTTAATATCAGTTTCTTTCAAAGCCATGTTTCCAGAACATTTAGTTTGAGCTGATTCGGGTGATTCGAGCGATGCTTTCGGTGCTGATGCAGAGTATGTCACTTTGTGTAGAAGTAAAGGAGCATCATATCTTAAAATATCCACCAGTCTAAGATACGTATTGTATCATTTCTTGCAATGAAGGATCGTTACACCCCCAACATTTATTACAGTTAATGAAAGGCACAAGAGACTTCACTGTTTGTGTGTTTTTCTGCAGATCATGAACTTCAAGCCGTATGATCTAAGACGGAGACTCTATGTGATATTTAGAGGAGAGGAGGGGCTTGATTACGGGGGTCTTGCACGGTAATCAGGACAGCCACATGTTTGCACCTCAGTCTCGTCAAGTCAAGCTTTACTTTTATAGCATTTTGTAGACTTTAGTGTAGACAGATATATTTCTTCAAATTATACAAAACAAATGGTATTGTAATGGTCTTAAAGAAGGTGAGCTAGAGATACTTTAGTCAAAAGGGAATCTGTAATATCATCAGAGATTACACCAACAACCTTATAATAAAAAAAGTCAGTTAGTTAGTGGTATCTGAAGAATCTATGCACATTGTGAGGGATGACAACTGTTGGGGTTAGGTTTAGGTTTGTTTATACAAAATGATCAGGATCAGTGCATATGAATCTTAAGTGTACATGCGTGTGTTTTTCAGGGAGTGGTTCTTTCTTCTTTCACATGAGGTGTTGAACCCTATGTACTGTCTGTTTGAATATGCGGGAAAGAGTAACTACTGTCTGCAGATTAACCCAGCATCAACCATCAACCCTGATCATCTCTCCTACTTCTGCTTCATTGGTCGCTTCATCGCAATGGCAAGCCATGAACACACACACGAACACACCTAAAAAACCCTCCTAGTGTAGGCAGTGTATTACTGTGTATGTACATGTGCGTTTGTTAATAACCATGAATCTCTTCTGGGTTCCTGGAAAATAGAATTTATTTAAAGCTTTAAAAGGTCTTAATTTTACTTATTTTATGAGACACATTTATGTAAACATACTTTTAAACTCCCCAGAATTAAAACCATATTTATCTAATGTTATTTGATGTTTCTTTGAGGATTTGCTCGCTTATGTGCCTCTCTGCGTCATTAATGAAAGTGTTTTGTATAAAAATTAAACTTGCATTTAGTCAATTTGCTGACCCTTTTATCCAAGGTGACTAACAAGTGGTTCACAAAAACAGTAATCGGTACAAGAGAAACAAAGCAAACATTACTGAAATAATTCTAATCCTCGTTAGAAAAACACAACATACGAGCCAAGTGCAGTAAAATATTAAGCTATTTATTATTTCTTAAATCGCTCTTGTGCACGTGAACAGAAAGATGCAGTGTAATTTTGGTGTGACATGCCTCCAACATGTCAAATATAGAGATGTTCGTCTTGGGTGAATAAGACTTAAAGCAGTGGTGTATCTACACCATGCTAGAGTATCATACCTGACTGCCCCTTTCAAAACTGTTTCAGTAATCTGTAAAATAATAATCAATACAGAAATTCTGAAATAAATGACTGGTTTGTTTGTGTGTGTGCAGGCACTATTTCATGGGAAGTTCATTGACACAGGCTTCTCGTTGCCCTTTTACAAACGGATGCTCAATAAAAAACTTATCCTTAAAGATCTGGAGTCAATCGATCCCGAGTTCTATAATTCTCTCATCTGGATCAGGTATGTCTGTATGATGGTTTTCTCATTATCACTGTCATTATTTTGACTACAGATGCATTATGCAGCATGTCTCATTCTCACGAGATCACACTGGTCAAAGCTTGTGTGGTTGTTGTTTTTACAGAGATAACAACATAGAGGAGTGTGCTTTGGAGATGTATTTTTCTGTGGACATGGAGATTCTGGGTAAAATCACATCACATGACTTGAAAACAGATGGTGCCAATATCCTGGTAACTGAGGAGAATAAGGAGGAGTATATTGGGTAAAACCCTCTCTGAATGCAGAATCTCTGTGTGTTTGTGTATTTGTGCACTGACTGTGTGTTGCCACAGGCTGATGGCAGAATGGAGGTTTTCTCGAGGTGTCGAGAATCAGACCAAAGCCTTTCTGGACGGCTTCAATGAGGTTGTACCACTACAGTGGCTTCAGTACTTTGATGAGAAAGAGCTGGAGGTGTGTGTACAAGTTTATTTATCAGGGTAATTTGTTCTCTCTAACAGTGAAATATCAAGACATCCAATCTGTGAGGACATTTTGCTGTACGTTGATAGCAGAAACACAAAATATCGTGGGCATTATCTGAGCTCACAAATTAAATTAAACAATAATGCTTTATATGCTTAAATGAGGTAAGCAAAGATGTTATGTGATGATGTCATCTGGTGTATGTGCAGGTAATGTTGTGTGGCATGCAGGAAGTGGATCTTCAGGACTGGCAGAGGAACACTGTGTATCGTCACTACACACGAAACAGCAAACAGATCATCTGGTTCTGGCAGGTGTGAATATACCTGAATGTCACTTTTCATATGTTCCTCTGGTTTTAGGGACGGGATAATTTGAGACCATCATGGGGATGGTTTATTAAGCCTTTGTGATTTGATGTGTGCAGTTCGTTAAGGAGGTGGACAATGAAGTTCGTCTGCGGTTGATGCAGTTTGTGACGGGCACCTGCCGTCTGCCGTTGGGAGGTTTCGCTGAGCTCATGGGTGAGCTAAAAAAACTGATTTATATACATACTCTTGCACAGGCAAACATAGTGTACACACGCACAGGCACACACACACATTGTGTGTGCAGTATTTATGTACATTTTGTAGACATTTGAACTTTGTCCTGCAGGAAGCAATGGCCCTCAGAAGTTCTGCATTGAGAAGGTTGGTAAAGAGACGTGGCTGCCCAGGAGTCACACCTGGTAAGTGTCATGTAAGAAAACTAAAAAGTAAATAAACGCACAGCATTAACCTCTATTCTATCTAACCTCTATTTTCTCTCGCAGCTTTAACCGACTGGATTTGCCTCCGTATAAAAGCTTTGAACAGCTAAAAGAAAAGCTGCTTTTTGCAATTGAGGAAACGGAAGGATTCGGTCAGGAGTAAAAGTTTTTTCTTTACAATGATCCATCCAGCCAAGTAAAACAAAACCATGAAACTTGCACAGAAATTACCAATGTAAATAAGCTATTTTATCATTTTAAACCAAATCTTAATCTAAGACCTCATTTAGTGATCTTCATAACATGATTCCCCATAAATATGCAAGCATTTCTGATCTTTTTTCATGCTGATATCTATAATAGACTTGGTTTTCTTTATTTGGCGGGTTTTAGAATGAGCCTGGAAAAAACATTAGAGAAGAGGATTTTATAGCAGAACTTCAACGTACAGCTCTAGTTTTATAGAGCTTTTACGGAATGATTGTAGAGTTTGATCAGGTGCCTGGAATTTTTCATTTTCTTTCGGTTGTTGGACATTGTTAAGTACTTGCATGGCTGCCTTAGGAGTGAACGATCATTTGACTTGAAACTAACAGACGGATGGCTGACTCATATCACAAGGCAGATTTGGCTCTGACAGTATTTGCCATTTGTAAATCAGTATTTGTTGCTACATGTTAACAGAATCTCGACACTCTTGCTCATGAAGGCAGCGGCTGAGGTCTGTTGTGCTTTTGGCACTTTTTTCTGTGGCCTTTAACTGTCAGTTTTACAAGAAAGAAAAACTGTGTCCATAACTATCTTTCATATTAAAATATATGAATTAAAACTCCAATGCAGTGTTCTGTGTGTCATGATTTATATTATCATTATCTTATCATTGTCTGTTTGCGCCTGACATTAAAGTTTATTCTTGTGCACAAATAGAGTTCCACTTTTTTAATGATTTACATGTTTCTCGAAAGGATTCAGTTCTTTGTTAAAAATTACAGCAAGTGCAGTAAGAAAATGAAATAAGAAACACAAAGCTAATGCGTTTAAAGTAGTTCAGTAGAAATATTTCTCAGAACATTTTCTACATGGTTACCCTTTACTGACAGATCTGTTGACAAATTTCAAAATGTTTGCTAGTTCAAGGTCTGTTCCGAAGTCCTGAATGAGCTTTGCTTGTTTAAATGGTACTTCAGCAGCACTATTTTCGGTTCTGTTCTATTCATACTTTTATCATTCTACTTCTTGAGTGCTTTGAATCATCTTATTTCCCTTTTGTCGTAAAAACCTCAGTATCAATAGATAGTAAGATGCAAGTGACAAATGACAAATCTATAACAAACACATTTACAGTCAGTAGATCTTTAAAGGCACTTTGTAAACATAGAAACTCATCCTTTGACTTTCTTCAGAAGGTCCAGTGCTTCCTTGTGAACCTGTGTATGGTTAGAAATGTACATTTTACATCTACTGAACATTAAACAGATAGAGATGAATGAAAGAATTAGAATCATTGACTTGTAATATTAACCTGTTTATCTTCTTCAGTAAGCACAGGGTAATCACGTGCTTTCCGAAGCCACATTGCTGCACGCTCCTCGTCTCTTAGCATCATGTACGTCTTTCCGAGCATCAGAAGGTTCTTGCTGTAGAAACTTGGGTCAACTGAAACGTGTGTTTACACTAAGTTAAATATCTCAGTCGATTCAGTATGACAAAGATTTTCGGGTACATACGATACCTTCCTCTGCTTTCAGGAAAAACTCCAGAGCCTGACAGATAAAGATGCAAAACATTCATTCTCCTGACCAAATTAAAGGAACATTTTGTAACATTTGTGCAACCCAGTTTGAAACCATAACATTTCTTTGACCTCTTCATAGGTGGCACTAGGAGGTGATGCAAAAATCACGGCTGCAACTTTACGCTGATACCATGGCAGTTCAGCAAATGCAAAACACCTGCGAGAGATACAAGAACCACTAGTTTATTACATACATAATAAGAAATACCCATGAATTAACAACACTATCAGCTCTGTGCTTCTTATGATATGGAAACATGCAGGAAAGTTCTGCTAGAATCTGTGAACACCCTTCCTGCCAAGTATGTGCACTTATTTTTATGTTTACGAAAGAAAAGAAACTTACCAATAACCGAGAATATGAATGGATGTTGCGTCTTTTGGATTGAGTTCAACTGCTCGCTGTAAATATAAAGACCATTCATTGTACATTGATTAAGGTGATGATGTGTCCATAATTGTTTGTAGGTTTTACCTTCAGATGATCTCTGATGATGTAGGAATTTCCTATTTTCACTTTAACTCCTTCATAATCACCGATGTCACTGAGGCAAATGGCAAACCACTGTACGACGGAATGAAGAGAACATAAAACATCTCCAATGACCCATTAAGGTCACTTACTTATTTAGATTGTTTCCCTACTTTGTGTGCTGCAAAGGATGACTCGTTTTTCTCAAGAGCTTTCTCAGCATAGTCGAAGGCCTCGTATGTGAGTCTTTTCTTCTCCTCGGCACTGACGCTTGACAGTAAGGACAGATCACGTGAAGCTCTCGCCAACCGCCATAACAACTCGGCATCATCGCTGGAAAGTAGAAAATGAAAATCTTTTACCCCTGCCCTTATATGCACAAGATTTAAAGTGATTCAATTGAAGGAAAACAACTTTCTAGTTTTTTCATTTGATTTATTATGTTATTATTCCTTTAAAACAGTCAGTAAAAAATACATTTATAAATACAAGCTGGATAATTTTGTTGTGTTTTTGGACTGAACACGGCTTTGTCTGTGTTCATGTGAATTCTAAAATGTTGAGGATTTCCATCTTCTGACCTGTCTCTATACTGCATGAGAAGATGATGGAGCTTGTGTGTCTCTCCACAGCTGTACAGATCATCCGCTTGTTCTAAGACTTCTTCTGCCAAACAGAGTTATAGACTCCGTTATAAACACAAAAACAAGACAAAAACAACACAAAAAAAACAAAAACAACACAAGAACAACACAAAACAAGACAAAAACAAGACAAAAACAAGACAAAAACAAGACAAAAACAACACAACACAAAACAACACAACACAACACAAAACAACACAAGAACAACACAAAACAACACAAGAACAACACAAAACAACACAAGAACAACACAACACAACACAAGAACAACACAACACAAAACAACACAACACAACACAACACAAGAACAACACAACACAAAACAACACAACACAACACAAGAACAACACAACACAAAACAACACAAAACAACACAAGAACAACACAACACAACACAACACAACACAAAACAACACAACACAAGAACAACACAAAACAACACAACACAACACAACACAAAACAACACAAAACAACACAACACAAGAACAACACAAAACAACACAACACAAGAACAACACAAAACAACACAACACAAGAACAACACAACACAACACAACACAAGAACAACACAACACAACACAAGAACAACACAACACAACACAAGAACAACACAAAACAACACAAGAACAACACAACACAACACAACACAAGAACAACACAACACAACACAACACAAGAACAACACAACACAACACAACACAAGAACAACACAACACAACACAACACAAGAACAACACAACACAAAACAACACAAGAACAACACAACACAACACAACACAACACAACACAAAACAACACAAAACAACACAAGAACAACACAACACAAAACAACACAACACAACACAACACAACACAAGAACAACACAACACAAGAACAACACAACACAACACAACACAAAACAACACAAGAACAACACAACACAACACAACACAAGAACAACACAACACAAGAACAACACAACACAACACAACACAACACAACACAAGAACAACACAACACAAGAACAACACAACACAACACAACACAAGAACAACACAACACAAGAACAACACAACACAACACAACACAACACAACACAAAACAACACAACACAAGAACAACACAACACAAGAACAACACAACACAACACAAGAACAACACAACACAACACAACACAAGAACAAAACAACACAAGAACAACACAACACAAGAACAACACAACACAAGAACAACACAACACAACACAAGAACAACACAACACAACACAACACAAGAACAAAACAACACAAGAACAACACAACACAACACAACAACAAAACAACACAAGAACAACACAACACAAGAACAACACAACACAAGAACAACACAACACAACACAACACAAGAACAACACAACACAACACAACACAACACAACACAACACAACACAAAACAACACAACACAAGAACAACACAACACAAGAACAACACAACACAACACAAGAACAACACAACACAACACAACACAAGAACAAAACAACACAAGAACAACACAACACAAGAACAACACAACACAAGAACAACACAACACAACACAACACAAGAACAACACAACACAACACAAGAACAACACAACACAAGAACAACACAACACAACACAACACAAGAACAACACAACACAACACAACACAAGAACAAAACAACACAAGAACAACACAACACAAGAACAACACAACACAAGAACAACGCAACACAACACAACACAACACAAGAGTAGAGATGAATGACCTGTGTCTAGCGCAGAGACTTGTGGGAAACGAGAGAAACTCTTGTACATCACATATGACAGAGGACTTAAAGCCATGACGAGTGAAGTTCCTCGGCCCTGTCAGTGACAACACTCATTATAAATGTGTAATAATCACACTTATAAACAAAGACAAACACTCATTATAATTGTGTAATAATCACACTTATAAACAAAGACAAACACTCATTATAATTGTGTAATAATCACACTTATAAACAAAGACAAACACTCATTATAATTGTGTAATAATCACACTTATAAACAAAGACAAACACTCATTATAAATGTGTAATAATCACACTTATAAACAAAGACAAACACTCATTATAAATGTGTAATAATCACACTTATAAACAAAGACAAACACTCATTATAAACGTGTAATAATCACACTTATAAACAAAGACAAACACTCATTATAATTGTGTAATAATCACACTTATAAACAAAGACAAACACTCATTATAATTGTGTAATAATCACACTTATAAACAAAGACAAACACTCATTATAATTGTGTAATAATCACACTTATAAACAAAGACAAACACTCATTATAATTGTGTAATAATCACACTTATAAACAAAGACAAACACTCATTATAATTGTGTAATAATCACACTTATAAACAAAGACAAACACTCATTATAATTGTGTAATAATCACACTTATAAACAAAGACAAACACTCATTATAATTGTGTAATAATCACACTTATAAACAAAGACAAACACTCATTATAATTGTGTAATAATCACACTTATAAACAAAGACAAACACTCATTATAAATGTGTAATAATCACACTTATAAACAAAGACAAACACTCATTATAAATGTGTAATAATCACACTTATAAACAAAGACAAACACTCATTATAATTGTGTAATAATCACACTTATAAACAAAGACAAACACTCATTATAATTGTGTAATAATCACACTTATAAACAAAGACAAACACTCATTATAATTGTGTAATAATCACACTTATAAACAAAGACAAACACTCATTATAATTGTGTAATAATCACACTTATAAACAAAGACAAACACTCATTATAATTGTGTAATAATCACACTTATAAACAAAGACAAACACTCATTATAATTGTGTAATAATCACACTTATAAACAAAGACAAACACTCATTATAAATGTGTAATAATCACACTTATAAACAAAGACAAACACTCATTATAAATGTGTAATAATCACACTTATAAACAAAGACAAACACTCATTATAAATGTGTAATAATCACACTTATAAACAAAGACAAACACTCATTATAAATGTGTAATAATCACACTTATAAACAAAGACAAACACTCATTATAATTGTGTAATAATCACACTTATAAACAAAGACAAACACTCATTATAATTGTGTAATAATCACACTTATAAACAAAGACAAACACTCATTATAAATGTGTAATAATCACACTTATAAACAAAGACAAACACTCATTATAAACGTGTAATAATCACACTTATAAACAAAGACAAACACTCATTATAAACGTGTAATAATCACACTTATAAACAAAGACAAACACTCATTATAAACGTGTAATAATCACACTTATAAACAAAGACAAACACTCATTATAATTGTGTAATAATCACACTTATAAACAAAGACAAACACTCATTATAATTGTGTAATAATCACACTTATAAACAAAGACAAACACTCATTATAAATGTGTAATAATCACACTTATAAACAAAGACAAACACTCATTATAAATGTGTAATAATCACACTTATAAACAAAGACAAACACTCATTATAAATGTGTAATAATCACACTTATAAACAAAGACAAACACTCATTATAAATGTGTAATAATCACACTTATAAACAAAGACAAACACTCATTATAATTGTGTAATAATCACACTTATAAACAAAGACAAACACTCATTATAAATGTGTAATAATCACACTTATAAACAAAGACAAACACTCATTATAATTGTGTAATAATCACACTTATAAACAAAGACAAACACTCATTATAATTGTGTAATAATCACACTTATAAACAAAGACAAACACTCATTATAATTGTGTAATAATCACACTTATAAACAAAGACAAACACTCATTATAATTGTGTAATAATCACACTTATAAACAAAGACAAACACTCATTATAATTGTGTAATAATCACACTTATAAACAAAGACAAACACTCATTATAAATGTGTAATAATCACACTTATAAACAAAGACAAACACTCATTATAAACGTGTTAATAATCACACTTATAAACAAAGACAAACACTCATTATAATTGTGTAATAATCACACTTATAAACAAAGACAAACACTCATTATAATTGTGTAATAATCACACTTATAAACAAAGACAAACACTCATTATAAATGTGTAATAATCACACTTATAAACAAAGACAAACACTCATTATAATTGTGTAATAATCACACTTATAAACAAAGACAAACACTCATTATAATTGTGTAATAATCACACTTATAAACAAAGACAAACACTCATTATAATTGTGTAATAATCACACTTATAAACAAAGACAAACACTCATTATAATTGTGTAATAATCACACTTATAAACAAAGACAAACACTCATTATAATTGTGTAATAATCACACTTATAAACAAAGACAAACACTCATTATAAATGTGTAATAATCACACTTATAAACAAAGACAAACACTCATTATAAATGTGTAATAATCACACTTATAAACAAAGACAAACACTCATTATAATTGTGTAATAATCACACTTATAAACAAAGACAAACACTCATTATAAATGTGTAATAATCACACTTATAAACAAAGACAAACACTCATTATAAATGTGTAATAATCACACTTATAAACAAAGACAAACACTCATTATAATTGTGTAATAATCACACTTATAAACAAAGACAAACACTCATTATAAATGTGTAATAATCACACTTATAAACAAAGACAAACACTCATTATAAATGTGTAATAATCACACTTATAAACAAAGACAAACACTCATTATAATTGTGTAATAATCACACTTATAAACAAAGACAAACACTCATTATAATTGTGTAATAATCACACTTATAAACAAAGACAAACACTCATTATAATTGTGTAATAATCACACTTATAAACAAAGACAAACACTCATTATAAATGTGTAATAATCACACTTATAAACAAAGACAAACACTCATTATAAATGTGTAATAATCACACTTATAAACAAAGACAAACACTCATTATAATTGTGTAATAATCACACTTATAAACAAAGACAAACACTCATTATAAATGTGTAATAATCACACTTATAAACAAAGACAAACACTCATTATAATTGTGTAATAATCACACTTATAAACAAAGACAAACACTCATTATAATTGTGTAATAATCACACTTATAAACAAAGACAAACACTCATTATAATTGTGTAATAATCACACTTATAAACAAAGACAAACACTCATTATAATTGTGTAATAATCACACTTATAAACAAAGACAAACACTCATTATAATTGTGTAATAATCACACTTATAAACAAAGACAAACACTCATTATAATTGTGTAATAATCACACTTATAAACAAAGACAAACACTCATTATAATTGTGTAATAATCACACTTATAAACAAAGACAAACACTCATTATAATTGTGTAATAATCACACTTATAAACAAAGACAAACACTCATTATAAATGTGTAATAATCACACTTATAAACAAAGACAAACACTCATTATAAATGTGTAATAATCACACTTATAAACAAAGACAAACACTCATTATAATTGTGTAATAATCACACTTATAAACAAAGACAAACACTCATTATAAATGTGTAATAATCACACTTATAAACAAAGACAAACACTCATTATAATTGTGTAATAATCACACTTATAAACAAAGACAAACACTCATTATAATTGTGTAATAATCACACTTATAAACAAAGACAAACACTCATTATAAATGTGTAATAATCACACTTATAAACAAAGACAAACACTCATTATAAATGTGTAATAATCACACTTATAAACAAAGACAAACACTCATTATAATTGTGTAATAATCACACTTATAAACAAAGACAAACACTCATTATAAATGTGTAATAATCACACTTATAAACAAAGACAAACACTCATTATAATTGTGTAATAATCACACTTATAAACAAAGACAAACACTCATTATAATTGTGTAATAATCACACTTATAAACAAAGACAAACACTCATTATAATTGTGTAATAATCACACTTATAAACAAAGACAAACACTCATTATAAATGTGTAATAATCACACTTATAAACAAAGACAAACACTCATTATAATTGTGTAATAATCACACTTATAAACAAAGACAAACACTCATTATAAATGTGTAATAATCACACTTATAAACAAAGACAAACACTCATTATAAATGTGTAATAATCACACTTATAAACAAAGACAAACACTCATTATAATTGTGTAATAATCACACTTATAAACAAAGACAAACACTCATTATAATTGTGTAATAATCACACTTATAAACAAAGACAAACACTCATTATAAATGTGTAATAATCACACTTATAAACAAAGACAAACACTCATTATAAATGTGTAATAATCACACTTATAAACAAAGACAAACACTCATTATAAATGTGTAATAATCACACTTATAAACAAAGACAAACACTCATTATAATTGTGTAATAATCACACTTATAAACAAAGACAAACACTCATTATAATTGTGTAATAATCACACTTATAAACAAAGACAAACACTCATTATAAATGTGTAATAATCACACTTATAAACAAAGACAAACACTCATTATAAATGTGTAATAATCACACTTATAAACAAAGACAAACACTCATTATAATTGTGTAATAATCACACTTATAAACAAAGACAAACACTCATTATAAATGTGTAATAATCACACTTATAAACAAAGACAAACACTCATTATAATTGTGTAATAATCACACTTATAAACAAAGACAAACACTCATTATAATTGTGTAATAATCACACTTATAAACAAAGACAAACACTCATTATAATTGTGTAATAATCACACTTATAAACAAAGACAAACACTCATTATAAATGTGTAATAATCACACTTATAAACAAAGACAAACACTCATTATAATTGTGTAATAATCACACTTATAAACAAAGACAAACACTCATTATAAATGTGTAATAATCACACTTATAAACAAAGACAAACACTCATTATAATTGTGTAATAATCACACTTATAAACAAAGACAAACACTCATTATAATTGTGTAATAATCACACTTATAAACAAAGACAAACACTCATTATAATTGTGTAATAATCACACTTATAAACAAAGACAAACACTCATTATAAATGTGTAATAATCACACTTATAAACAAAGACAAACACTCATTATAATTGTGTAATAATCACACTTATAAACAAAGACAAACACTCATTATAATTGTGTAATAATCACACTTATAAACAAAGACAAACACTCATTATAATTGTGTAATAATCACACTTATAAACAAAGACAAACACTCATTATAAATGTGTAATAATCACACTTATAAACAAAGACAAACACTCATTATAAATGTGTAATAATCACACTTATAAACAAAGACAAACACTCATTATAAATGTGTAATAATCACACTTATAAACAAAGACAAACACTCATTATAAATGTGTAATAATCACACTTATAAACAAAGACAAACACTCATTATAAATGTGTAATAATCACACTTATAAACAAAGACAAACACTCATTATAAATGTGTAATAATCACACTTATAAACAAAGACAAACACTCATTATAATTGTGTAATAATCACACTTATAAACAAAGACAAACACTCATTATAATTGTGTAATAATCACACTTATAAACAAAGACAAACACTCATTATAAATGTGTAATAATCACACTTATAAACAAAGACAAACACTCATTATAATTGTGTAATAATCACACTTATAAACAAAGACAAACACTCATTATAATTGTGTAATAATCACACTTATAAACAAAGACAAACACTCATTATAATTGTGTAATAATCACACTTATAAACAAAGACAAACACTCATTATAATTGTGTAATAATCACACTTATAAACAAAGACAAACACTCATTATAATTGTGTAATAATCACACTTATAAACAAAGACAAACACTCATTATAAATGTGTAATAATCACACTTATAAACAAAGACAAACACTCATTATAAATGTGTAATAATCACACTTATAAACAAAGACAAACACTCATTATAATTGTGTAATAATCACACTTATAAACAAAGACAAACACTCATTATAATTGTGTAATAATCACACTTATAAACAAAGACAAACACTCATTATAATTGTGTAATAATCACACTTATAAACAAAGACAAACACTCATTATAAATGTGTAATAATCACACTTATAAACAAAGACAAACACTCATTATAAATGTGTAATAATCACACTTATAAACAAAGACAAACACTCATTATAATTGTGTAATAATCACACTTATAAACAAAGACAAACACTCATTATAAATGTGTAATAATCACACTTATAAACAAAGACAAACACTCATTATAATTGTGTAATAATCACACTTATAAACAAAGACAAACACTCATTATAATTGTGTAATAATCACACTTATAAACAAAGACAAACACTCATTATAATTGTGTAATAATCACACTTATAAACAAAGACAAACACTCATTATAAATGTGTAATAATCACACTTATAAACAAAGACAAACACTCATTATAATTGTGTAATAATCACACTTATAAACAAAGACAAACACTCATTATAATTGTGTAATAATCACACTTATAAACAAAGACAAACACTCATTATAATTGTGTAATAATCACACTTATAAACAAAGACAAACACTCATTATAAATGTGTAATAATCACACTTATAAACAAAGACAAACACTCATTATAAATGTGTAATAATCACACTTATAAACAAAGACAAACACTCATTATAAATGTGTAATAATCACACTTATAAACAAAGACAAACACTCATTATAATTGTGTAATAATCACACTTATAAACAAAGACAAACACTCATTATAAATGTGTAATAATCACACTTATAAACAAAGACAAACACTCATTATAATTGTGTAATAATCACACTTATAAACAAAGACAAACACTCATTATAAATGTGTAATAATCACACTTATAAACAAAGACAAACACTCATTATAATTGTGTAATAATCACACTTATAAACAAAGACAAACACTCATTATAATTGTGTAATAATCACACTTATAAACAAAGACAAACACTCATTATAAATGTGTAATAATCACACTTATAAACAAAGACAAACACTCATTATAAATGTGTAATAATCACACTTATAAACAAAGACAAACACTCATTATAATTGTGTAATAATCACACTTATAAACAAAGACAAACACTCATTATAAATGTGTAATAATCACACTTATAAACAAAGACAAACACTCATTATAATTGTGTAATAATCACACTTATAAACAAAGACAAACACTCATTATAATTGTGTAATAATCACACTTATAAACAAAGACAAACACTCATTATAATTGTGTAATAATCACACTTATAAACAAAGACAAACACTCATTATAAATGTGTAATAATCACACTTATAAACAAAGACAAACACTCATTATAATTGTGTAATAATCACACTTATAAACAAAGACAAACACTCATTATAAATGTGTAATAATCACACTTATAAACAAAGACAAACACTCATTATAAATGTGTAATAATCACACTTATAAACAAAGACAAACACTCATTATAAATGTGTAATAATCACACTTATAAACAAAGACAAACACTCATTATAATTGTGTAATAATCACACTTATAAACAAAGACAAACACTCATTATAAATGTGTAATAATCACACTTATAAACAAAGACAAACACTCATTATAATTGTGTAATAATCACACTTATAAACAAAGACAAACACTCATTATAAATGTGTAATAATCACACTTATAAACAAAGACAAACACTCATTATAATTGTGTAATAATCACACTTATAAACAAAGACAAACACTCATTATAATTGTGTAATAATCACACTTATAAACAAAGACAAACACTCATTATAAATGTGTAATAATCACACTTATAAACAAAGACAAACACTCATTATAATTGTGTAATAATCACACTTATAAACAAAGACAAACACTCATTATAAATGTGTAATAATCACACTTATAAACAAAGACAAACACTCATTATAATTGTGTAATAATCACACTTATAAACAAAGACAAACACTCATTATAATTGTGTAATAATCACACTTATAAACAAAGACAAACACTCATTATAATTGTGTAATAATCACACTTATAAACAAAGACAAACACTCATTATAATTGTGTAATAATCACACTTATAAACAAAGACAAACACTCATTATAAATGTGTAATAATCACACTTATAAACAAATTAAATCTTACTAAAGTTCTGGTTCCAGGAGTCCAAACCCGCGAGAGAATAATGTTCCGAATGTTCACGAATCTCTTCAACGCTGCACACAAGCGAGCGGCCGCCATCACACTCGTGAGGATTCCTACAGCTGAAAACTAAATGTTTGAATATTAAGATTAAAGTTATGAACACATCACACTCGTGTTCACTTCCTTAACATTAAAGTTATGAACACACGTGAGTTACAGCACTGAGCGGAAACATGCTGACGTCATTATACACTTGACTGAAGCTTCCGGTCACATTTAGCAGCTTCCGGTCACGTGGGGTCTTTCTGACGTCAGAAAGAGTTTTGTTCAGTCTGGCGACATCTGCTGTTAAATGTGTGTAAAGACGAGCAGTTAGTTTCATCATGTAACCTCTGTAAAACCTGTCAATATCTGGACAATAAATATATATGATTAGTGTACTTATACTAGACCTTAAAACATTGATGAAAGTTAGTTCCTTACAACAGAGGCTTTTGTCTTTAATAAAGCTTTGTCTGAAAATAACCTTTGGCAAGTGTAGAACTTAGGGTTATTAACTTCCAGGATCTGGAATAAAATAAAGTCAAGTGTTTTTACACATTTACATAGTGATATTATGTTCATAAGTAACAGAAATGCAATGAACAAAATAAGATGAGTTACACATGTTGGTGTCTAGATGATTTAGTCTTCATTTAAATCCATGTGTTTGTATTTTATTATCACTAAGAGCAAGTGATGCGTGAACTCCTGTCAATCAAAAATTAATCTTCATTTCATTTTACCTCATTAACTAAACATTTCTTTAGTGCTTTATTCGTTAATCTTTTCATGTAATAAAGCACAAAATAGATAAAAGTCTATTTACTTCTACGTACTTCTATTTCTGAGACTCTCTTTGCCCTGCCTTCTAAATAGAACATTAATTCTAGATTTGATCAACTGGTCTCTTAACGTAATTAACACAATCTTCTTGACGGGAAGCCTGTGTTTTTCTCGTTTGGCTCCTTCTCTTATCTCTCCTTGCTATGCTTGCTTTGTCTTGTTACTCTATTCTGAGACTCTTTGCCCTGCTCTCGGAACAGAAAAGGAATAATGGATTGGATTAGCTGGTCTCTAAACGCAATTGACACCCTCTTCTCGACAAGAAGCCGGGGTTCGGGGGAACCCAACTGACCTGCAGGAACACTAGCAGCTGGATACATGATTGACAGGTGGGAGAAGTGCCCCATCGTGTGCCTGGCGACTCTGTCCCTGGAGGATATTGAAGACATTTACCTATCCTGAACTTTGGTAATAGGGATTCTGCTGATTGGATTAGTTGGGACCCTGTGGTATCGATTGTTAAAAGCGGTCAATGCTTTTAATGGTGGTTGTAGACCGTAAAATGGAAAACAACGGGTTGGCTATTGACCGCAAATGGAAAACATCTTGGAGAAACTAGCGACCATGCAACACAATTTGGCTGACCTGGCGACCATTGAAGGACATTAGATACCTGCAGAATCTAGCAGAGATTGTCCTAAATTTATAGGATAATCTTTTGTTTCGGCTTCAACCCTTTCAGACGGTCTTGGCCAAGACCTGTGCTGAAGACAAAACAACCTCCACAAGAACAAGATAACGAGACGCTCTGATTTCCTCTCCCCATTCCAAGGACTGTTGTGAGGCCTCACAGACTCACTGACACACATGGCTGCGGAACGCCGAGCCCAGACTGCTGTTCGGGTTGCGCCAGGGTGACCGAGCCATCCGAGCCTTTGCCCAGGCCTTCCAGATATTGGCGGCGGAGACCGAGTTTGGGGAGAGGGGGATGGTGGTGATTTTCAACAGCTGTCTCACCATGCCCCTCAAGCCCAGGGAAATGTCAATGCTGAGGCCCCTCCCTTTCTCAGACGTGGTCAGGTACGTGATCAACCGGGAGGATCCGTGGCCAGCAGCTCCAACCTGGGGTTCCAGCCCGCTGACCACGGTTCCGGAGGATTGCGTCCTGGCCACAGCCACATTGTGGGGCTCAGCTCAGCTCATCCCAGCACCATCGCCGCCAGCTCCCCACTCCCCCTTTCCAGTCCTGCAGGTCTCCCTGTCACTCTCCGAGGGAGAAGATCAAGGAGGAAGTCCTGGGACTCCCGGTTGGATTCCTCGGGCCCTGAGGGGGTCCCGCCCCCTCCTGCGACATCTCGTCTCAGCCGCTCGAAGAGGAAGAAACGGAGGGTCCAGGTCGCAGCGCCGGTCCCTAGTCCTGCACCGACATCTGATGCAAGTCCTGTCCCGATGTCGGATGCAAGTTCTGTCCCAGTTCCAAGTTCTGTCTGGGGAAGGTTGCTGTCATGATCTGGTCCTTGTCATATATTCTCTAGTTTGATGGACCGAGTCGTGATAGCACCACATCCATGTGCTGGTTGTGTTTATGTCCTGTTCTGTTTGTCGGGGGTTTTGTCATGATTCTGCCTCTCTTGGTCATGTTTTTCCTGATTTTGGCAGGATCGTGGCAGACCTGTGTTTTTTGTGAGTGTCACATGGCATTGTTTGTTATGACATGGCATGTCCTCTCTTGTCTCGTCTCTTGACCCCGCCCTCTTGTTATCCTGTCTATCTTCCCATCATTGTTTCATTCCCAACACCTGCCTTGTGTCGTTATCCCTTGTTATGTTTACCCTATTTAAAGCCCTTGTATTTTCTGTCCTGTGTCGTGGCATTACATGTTTTAGTTGTGTCCCCGAGATCCTGTTTTTGGAAGTTCTTGTCTTGTTGGTGTTTCAAGTTTTCGTGTTCCTGTCTGAATTGTATCTGTTCCCTGATTTGCCTTGTTTTAGTTCGTTAATATTACACTTGTTTTGTGCCCCCTCGTGGGAAGTCTTTTGTTTGCCCTTTTTATAGTGTTTAGTGTACTGTTTTCCCCATCGTGAGTTTTTGTTTTTGTATTAAAGTCTAGTTTTTTCTTCTGAATCACACCTGCATTTAGGTTCTCTCCATTTCTTCATCCCTCATTCCTGACACCAACTTTCCTTGTGTATCATGTTGTTCCTTTTTCTCTTTACTACCTCTCTGATCTGTCTTACCTTGAATGTGATATGTATTTATGGTTGGTAGGGTGCCATTTCACGGCATGTAACGGTGTCTGTGGCAAATAAAAGTTTGATTGATTGATTGTTTTGCAAATTGAGAGACTCATCAGAGATTACATCTGCTCTGTGCTGCCTGCCTCAATGGACCCTCTGCAGTTTGCATATCGCAGTAATCGTCCCACAGATGAAGCCATTGCTTTCGCTCTACACACTGCTCTCTCACACCTGGAAAACAAGAACACCTATGTGAGAATGCTGTTTGTGGACTACAGATCAGCATTCAACACCTTATTGCCTACCACACTTGTTGTGAAGCTCCAGATTCTCGGACTAAACAGATCTCTGTGCAGCTGGATCCTGGACTTCCTGACAGGCAGATGTCAGGTGGTCAGAATGGGCAACAACACATCATACCCGCTAACCTTCAACACTGGTGCTCCTCAGGGCTGTGTTCTCAGCCCACTCCTGTATTCCCTGTACACACACGACTGTACAGCCATGCACAGCTCCAATGTCATTGTCAAGTTTGCTGACTACACAACTGTGATAGGCCATATCACTGACAACGATGAGACGGCCTACAGAGAGGAGGTGAGCACCCTTGCTAAATGGTGTCAGGAGAACCACCTCTCACTCAAAACTGACAAGTAAAAGGAGCTGGTGGTAGATTTCAGGAGACAGAGCATAGAACACACACCCATCACCATGGACAAAACAACTGCTGGCAACCGTAAAGCTCTGAAAAGGGTCGTGCGAACTGTCAGCCACATTTTTAGAGGTGAGCTTCCCTCCCTTCAGGACATCTACACCAGGCGGTGCATCAGGAAATCCAGGAAGATCATCAGGGACTCCAGCCACCCATCTCACAGACTGCTTTTTATGCTGCCCTCAGGAAGACGTCTCCGCAGCATCCACTCCCGCACTAGTAGACTAAGGGATAGCTTTTTCCCTTAGGCCATCAGACTCATGAACAGTCAGAACTGATACACCCGCAGCACACTCCCATATACGACATGCAACACACTGCACTTTACTTCAAACAGTTCAACACTGGACAATATATACACACTGCACTCTATACAACAGTGTACCACTTACAAATGTACATCATCCAACTTCTTACTGTTTTCAGATCACGTTCACTCTGCAGCACCTTAGCATATTTCTATGCACATCTTGTTTATATTATGCAGAACTTGCACACTCTGTGTTTAGTGTTTAATGTCTAGTGCTTAATGTATGTATGTATACACTGTGTTGAATGTTTCGACTGTGTGTGTCCAATAGTACACTGTGTGTACTGATTATATGTATGTGCATATTGCACACTGTCTCATGTTGAAGTCTGTATTATATGTTACATGTTATATGTAAACTGTACTGCAAGTTTTCTAGAGCAAGCTCCCAAGAATTTCACTCACCAGGGCACAAGTGCTGTGGTGATGTGACAATAAAAGGGACTTTGACTTTGACTGGGTTCGGGGGAACCCAAATAACCTGCAGTAACATTTGCAGCTGGATCCATTATGGACGGGAAGGGGAAGTGACACCGTTGTGTGCTTGGTGACTCGGTCCCTGGAAGATATTGAAGATTGTTATCTATTCAGAACTTTGATAACAAGGTTTCTGATGATGAGATTATGTGGGGCCCAGCAAGTTAACATATAACATGGAACATATGACCGGCTGGATTGAAACAGTGGTGACGGAGCTGTTAGTACTCAGACTGTGGTTATGGAACGCGAACTGGAGAACATCGTTGAGAACCTAGCAACTATGCATCAGATTTTGGACAGACCTGGTGACCAGTGATTGACATTAGATATCTGCGGAAACTAGCAGATATTCTCCGAAAATTTAATAGAATCTTCGTGTTTCAGCTTCAACCCCTCTTCCAGACGGCCTAGACCAAGGCCAATGCTTAAGACGAAAAAAACGAAAAAAGTGTGTTGAGCGTGTGTGTGTGATTTGAGTGTGTGTTTTGGGTGCATGTGAGTGTGTTGAGTGTGTGTGTGTGTGTGTGTGATTTGAGTGTGTGTTTTGACTGTGTGTGTTTTGGGTGCATGTGAGTGTGTGTGCTTGTGTTTTGAGTGTGTGTTTTGGGTGCATGTGAGTGTGTTGAGTGTGTGTGTGTGTGTGTGTGATTTGAGTGTGTGTTTTGACTGTGTGTGTTTTGGGTGCATGTGAGTGTGTGTGCTTGTGTTTTGAGTGTGTGTTTTGGGTGCATGTGAGTGTGTTGAGTGTGTGTGTGTGTGTGTGTGATTTGAGTGTGTGTTTTGACTGTGTGTGTTTTGGGTGCATGTGAGTGTGTGTGCTTGTGTTTTGAGTGTGTGTTTTGACTGTGTGTGTGTTTTGGGTGCATGTGAGTGTGTGTGCTTGTGTTTTGAGTGTGTGTTTTGACTGTGTGTGTGTTTTGGGTGCATGTGAGTGTGTGTGCTTGTGTTTTGAGTGTGTGTTTTGACTGTGTGTGTGTTTTGGGTGCATGTGAGTGTGTGTGCTTGTGTTTTGAGTGTGTGCTTGTGTTTTGAGTGTGTGTGTGTGTGATTTGAGTGTGTGTGTGTGATTTGAGTGTGTGTTTTGAGTGTGTGTGTGTGATTTGAGTGTGTGTTTTGAGTGTGTGTGTGTGTGTGTGTGTGTGATTTGAGTGTGTGTTTTGACCGTGTGTGAGTGAGTGAGGGTGTGTGTGTGTGTGTGTGTGAGTGTGTGTGTTGAGGGTGAGTGTGTGTGTGTGTGAGAGTGTGTGTGTGTGTTGAGGGAGTGTGTGTTGAGTGTGTGTGTGTGTTGAGGGTGTGTGTGTTGAGTGTGTGTGTGTGTTGAGGGTGTGTGTGTTGAGTGTGTGTGTGTGAGTGTGTGTGTTGAGGGAGTGTGTGTTGAGGGTGTGTGTGTGTTGAGGGTGTGTGTGTTGAGTGTGTGTGTGTGTGTGAGAGTGTGTGTGTGTGTTGAGGGAGTGTCCTATCAGCTCATATAGTCTCCTCACTCTTCAGTTCTTTGACTCACGCGCTGTAGTTTTATTTGAGCCTCGGAGGAAAACTTTCCGTAAGTCTTTCATTCATGATCGCTATAACGAAGATGTTTTTACCTCTGTAATACTTCATGATCTTATACAGAAGAATATAATGAAAGGTTCTTCGTGTGAACACAACTGCTGTATTTACACATATATACATCATGTTTATGAGCACGTGTTCTTAAATATCTAAATGTTGTCTTTACGTTTACTCTGACGTCATTGCGCTCGTCGAGTCGTCGCCTGTAATGCGGAAGTGGAAGTTAAAGTCGTTACATCGTAAAGAAACCTCTGACATTGTTTCCAGGGTGAGAACATGGAGTGCGTGTGTGCTGCCAACAGACACTTTTCCCTCAGTGTGTTCCAGAAGATCAGTGATGGAAGCCCTTCCGCGAACGTCTTCTACTCTCCGCTGAGTGTTTCCGCCGCGCTGTCGATGCTGTCGCTCGGTGCTTCCGGAGACACCGCGCTCCAGATGAGTCAGGTGACCGCCGTGACGTCACCAGCAGAGATCTGTGTCTGATACAGAGGAGACATTGATCTGTGTGTGTGTGTGTGTGTGTGTGTGTGTGTGTGTGTGGTGTGTGTGTGTGTGGTGTGTGTGTGTGTGTGTGTGTGTGTGTGTGTGTGTGTGTGTGGTGTGTGTGTGGTGTGTGTGTGTGTGTGGTGTGTGTGTGGTGTGTGTGTGGTGTGTGTGTGTGTGTGTGTGTGTGTGTGGTGTGTGTGTGTGTGTGGTGTGTGTGTGGTGTGTGTGTGTGTGTGTGTGTGTGTGGTGTGTGTGTGGTGTGTGTGTGTGTGTGTGGTGTGTGTGTGGTGTGTGTGTGGTGTGTGTGTGTGTGTGTGTGTGTGTGTGTGGTGTGTGTGTGTGTGTGGTGTGTGTGTGGTGTGTGTGTGTGTGTGTGTGTGTGTGTGTGTGTGTGTGTGGTGTGTGTGTGTGTGTGTGTGTGTGTGTGTGTGTGTGTGTGTGTGTGTGTGTGTGTGTTCACTGAGGTGTGTCTCAGTTGTACTTTGATCTGCTGGGATGTGTTGTCACTTCTCTTTCCTGGGTTAACATTCTTATAATATAAAAACTTAATCCACATTAATTCCCCATCAAGGCTTCTCACATTCAATCAGCATCAAAGCATTTCTGGTGAAGCCACATGAATATTCTTTGACGGCTAAAAGCAGAATTTGTAACAAGTCTTATAATTAATTAATAATTAAGTCTTATAATGAAAGTGTTTGTCTGCAGACTTTGCATTTTCTGAAAGCGGACGACGACGTCCACGCTGGTTTCCACAAGCTCATCTGTGACCTGAACAAAGCCGACGCTCCGTACACGCTCCGTCTCGCCAGCCGTCTGTATGGAGAACAGTCCTACCAGTTTGTTGAGGTGAAATCACTTTATTGATTACCAAATGATCAGAAGAGATTGTTTCCTGTATCAGTGATCAACACTGTGGTTCTGATTCTACAGACATTTCTCGCTGACACCAAACAACACTATCAGGCTGGTTTGGAGACTGTGGACTTCATAAAGAATGCAGAAGCTGCTCGTGTAAACATCAACGACTGGGTGGAGAAAAATACTCAAGGTAAAAATGATATTTTCATAAACTTGTCACATAGCCAAAAGAAGAACAATATCATATCAATATCATATCAATATCATATCAATATCATCATATCAATATCATCATATCAATATCATCATATCAATATCATATCACCTGATTTCGCTGGTTTGACTTGATAACAGAAAAGATCCAGAATCTCCTGGCGGAGGGAGACGTGGACGCGCTGACCAGACTTGTGCTGGTCAATGCCATTTACTTCAAGGGCAACTGGGAAAGAAAATTCCAAATGGAGAGAACCACTCAAGAGCAGTTTAAGTTGAACAAAGTATGTTTTAATATATATATAAGAGGTCGCGTTAGACTTTCTCATTATCCTTCATTTAGACGAAGAGGGTTGAAAAAATTCTGTCATAATCTATCATTGCCCGTCACTTACTTTGCACATTTTCTAACCGCTATTTTCATTCATTTTTTAATCATGCACTTGCACGACGAGCATATAGGCTAAATATTTCTTTATTTATTTGACAAATGAACAAAAACTCCATCAAATTTATTCTTACAACAATTTCATGTGTTTTTTTCGCACTGACAGCGGAGGGAATTAAAACCCGACCACATTAAAAATATAACTATTCACACGATGTTCTGTCTTAACTCATATCTTTCTCTTGGTCCGCATCTATCTGTCTGTGTGTAATCAAACTCATCAAGGGAGATTGATGCAAAATCTGTCAAAATGACAAATTACCTTCACATTTTCCCGTCACAGCTGAAAAAAATCTGTCAATGACGGAAAATATTTGGTTAACGCGATCTCTGATATATATATATTATATATCATGACACAAGTGTGACATTATTGATCATTATTTTACCACACACAGCAAGTTCATATATTATATTGTTATCATCAGAATGAAACAAAGCCTGTACAAATGATGCATCAGAAGGCCAAGTTTCCTCTGGCCTTCATTCCTGATGTGCGTTGTCAGATTCTCGAACTGCCATACGTCGGTAAAGATCTCAGCATGTTGATCATGCTTCCAAATGAGATGGAGGACGACATCACTGGCCTTCAGAAGGTGAGAGACCGTTCAGGCCTTTACCAATGTTATGTGTTGTCTTGTTCAGCTGTCACCAACATTTTGCTCTTACCCAGCTTGAGAAAGCGCTGACCTACGAGAACTTCATGGAGTGGACCCGACCAGACATGATGGATACTTTGGAAGTTAATGTATCTCTGCCCAGATTTAAGATGGAGGAGACATATGACATGAAAGCCCTTCTGATCAGTTTGGGAATGGTGAATGCATTCGATTTGCAGAAGGCAGATTTTTCAGCCATGTCCCCCAGCAACGATTTAGTGCTGTCCAAGGTAGTGCATAAATCCTTTGTAGAAGTGAATGAAGAGGGAACGGAAGCTGCAGCGGCCACAGGTGCAGTAATGATGATGCGCTGCCTCATGCGTCCTGAGCAGTTTAATGCAGATCATCCTTTTCTCTTCTTCATCCGTCACAATCCTACTAGAAGCGTTCTGTTTTATGGACGCTTCTGCTCCCCTTGACCTGATCCTGCTGATTTCCCCACATTACTGTGGATGTTCACATATATTCATAGAGACTTTATGTTAGCTTAAGTCTTGTGTGCTGTCCATTTTAAGATCATTATAGTAACAGAATAAAAAATGAAGTGTGAACCATAAATGAAATTAAATGACTGAGGTGCTTTTACATGCTGATTTTCATCTGCTACACAACCTTCTGTATGTAGACAAAAAGTTATTAATACACTGTAGAGATAGATATAATTTACACACACTTAAACAGAGACAATCATTATCTAGAAATGCTGTTATATTACACAGTGACATAAGAATGAAAGAGTGTGATATATGTTATGGAGTCAGACTGAAAGACTGTATTAGGGAGGTGTGATATCTAGCTTTCCTCTGGGGGTGTCAGTTAAAACATTGGGTCTGATCAGCATCATCTAAAGGTTTAATGTCTCTCAGCACAGAAATCCCTTTTCAACAAACATGCAAACAACACAGCTGTACAAACTATTCACAGGTTAAAAAACTTTCCTGAGGTAATTATTAACCAACATTGTGTGCATGCGCTTAACTTTAACAACGATTCGGTTACCAAAGTAGTGCATGAGCCCCTCAGACACACAATTAAGTTATATATATTTAGTATAACTGTGAAAATTTTTCCAAACCAACAAGCGAATCACCACGGGTCCTCAGGTGACCATATCAAACAAGATAAGACTATTTTAAAGGCCAAAGGAATGTATGGAGATGCACTCTTTTTATAAACTTTGCACATATATATTTATATAGAAAGTTACCCGTATGTTACCCTTTTCATATATCAGTGTTTCTTTTGATTTACGACTAGTTCAAACATTAACCCATTGTAGTTTGAATAAAATGTCTAAGTACTAGATGTGGAATAACTCATTTAACCAAGATGATACATGAATCACTTTAAGAGTCAGCTTCTGTGATTTCCCAAATGTCAATGTTTATTGTGTTTTTCTATATTCGTATTAATTTCATTTTCAATTGGAGCCTCAACAAACAACATCAGGACACTTTTGTTGAGATGGGCAAGACATGCAAGTATCACGCTTAGACATTTCATGGATGTATCATTACCCCCTTTTACAAAGGTGTATTAGAATGAAGTCATTTATAGTTAAGTTTAACCTTTTTAACCATCTTTATTCCTAAACTGTATGTGTGTATGTTATTTCTAGTTAAGAAATTCTTTTTATATCACAAGTAAAGTAGTTTATAGTTCATACACAGGTGTATCCTATGCGGAAGTGTTTTATTGACTAAACGTGACACACATTAAATTCACCTCCACTTTACATCTGCACCAAGCACTAACCATATAAGAAAGTACAAACACAACTAAATATGAGTATAAGGCATGAAAATTCGGTAAATGTAGGTTAGGTTTTTTGAAAGTGTGTTAAATTTAAATGTATAACGAGTACTTTTCTGCCTCGGTTTAAACTAGTTTATTGATTACATCAATTCCTCTTATATTGCTTTATGGAGAGTGTAGTGGTGTGTTGTGACCATTACAAATTATATATTTATTTAAAAGAATTTAAAAATGTGCACGCCAAATCCAGCGGTGTGAAGTCATTATTAACTGACAATGATTTAAAGTGATGGAAGCGAGAATATATCAATTCACTTGATTCTATTTCTCCGTCCTTGTGTCTTTTTCTTGCATGTTTCAATTGCATTGTGAAGCTAAGTAGCGAGGACAAGGGACAAGGAAAGGAAATGAGGATTCACAAATCATAAATGAAAAGCACACACTTTTCTGAAACTCAAAGAAATTTGCAGAAAGGTTTATCTTATCTTAGATATATCTCACTCGTATCCACAGAAGGTGGCAAAAGAGACCTGCTAAATGATTTTAGGTTGAGTGTTGGTCAAATCAAAGCAAGTAACCTTTATTTACAAACGCTTAAAACAAAATACATAGCATCAAAGCAGCTGAGCAAAACGAGTGAGTTTAAGAATTTGATGATGTCATCTTTGTTCAGTTTAAATAGTGTCTGTGCATTCATATTCTATAATGTCAACAATATCGCTGTAAATGAAATGACCCCATCTAAGCAAGCCAGAGGCGACAGCTGCAAGGAACAAAAACCCAATCGGTGACATACTGGACAAAAAACCTTGCATGAAACCAGTCTAAGTTGGAGGGACATATTCGAGAAGAATATCCCAATGGTCATCTGAGGCAAGGTTCTAATGGGGATCTTTTACCTGGGCTCTTGTTAACCTGGTCTAGGTTGTCTTTTAGGGTTAGGGTTAGGGTTTAGGTTTAGGGTTAGGGTTAGGTTAGGGTTAGGGTTAGGGTTAGGGTTAGGGTTAGGGTTAAGGTTAGGTTAGGGTTAGGGTTAGGGTTAGGGTTAGGGTTAAGGTTAGGTTAGGGTTAGGGTTAGGGTTAGGTTAGGGTTAGGGTTAGGGTTAGGGTTAGGTTAGGGTTAGGGTTAGGGTTAGGTTAGGGTTAGGGTTAGGTTAGGTTAGGGTTAGGGTTAGGGTTAGGTTAGGGTTAGGGTTAGGGTTAGGGTTAGGGTTAGGTTAGGGTTAGGGTTAGGTTAGGGTTAGGGTTAGGGTTAGGGTTAGGGTTAGGGTTAGGGTTAGGGTTAGGGTTAGGGTTAGGGTTAGGTTAGGGTTAGGGTTAGGGTTAGGGTTAGGGTTAGGGTTAGGTTAGGGTTAGGGTTAGGGTTAGGGTTAGGGTTAGGGTTAGGGTTAGGTTAGGGTTAGGGTTAGGGTTAGGGTTAGGGTTAGGGTTAGGGTTAGGGTTAGGGTTAGGGTAAGGGTTAGGGTTAGGGTTAGGGTTAGGGTTAGGGTTAGGGTTAGGGTTAGGGTTAGGGTTAGGGTTAGGTTAGGTTAGGGTTAGGGTTAGGGTTAGGGTTAGGGTTAGGGTTAGGGTTAGGGTTAGGGTTAGGTTAGGGTTAGGGTTAGGGTTAGGGTTAGGGTTAGGGTTAGGGTTAGGGTTAGGGTTAGGTTAGGGTTAGGGTTAGGGTTAGGGTTAGGGTTAGGGTTAGGGTTAGGGTTAGGGTTAGGGTTAGGTTAGGGTTAGGGTTAGGGTTAGGGTTAGGGTTAGGGTTAGGGTTAGGGTTAGTTAGGGTTAGGGTTAGGGTTAGGGTTAGGGTTAGGGTTAGGGTTAGGGTTAGGGTTAGGGTTAGGTTAGGGTTAGGGTTAGGGTTAGGGTTAGGGTTAGGGTTAGGGTTAGGTTAGGGTTAGGGTTAGGGTTAGGGTTAGGGTTAGGGTTAGGTTAGGGTTAGGGTTAGGGTTAGGGTTAGGGTTAGGGTTAGGGTTAGGGTTAGGGTTAGGTTAGGGTTAGGGTTAGGGTTAGGGTTAGGGTTAGGGTTAGGGTTAGGTTAGGGTTAGGGTTAGGGTTAGGGTTAGGGTTAGGTTAGGGTTAGGTTAGGGTTAGGGTTAGGGTTAGGGTTAGGGTTAGGGTTAGGGTTAGGGTTAGGTTAGGTTAGGGTTAGGGTTAGGGTTAGGGTTAGGGTTAGGGTTAGGGTTAGGGTTAGGGTTAGGGTTAGGGTTAGGGTTAGGGTTAGGGTTAGGGTTAGGGTTAGGGTTAGGGTTAGGGTTAGGGTTAGGGTTAGGGTTAGGGTTAGGGTTAGGGTTAGGGTTAGGGTTAGGGTTAGGGTTAGGGTTAGGGTTAGGGTTAGGGTTAGGGTTAGGGTTAGGGTTAGGGTTAGGGTTAGGGTTAGGGTTAGGGTTAGGGTTAGGGTTAGGGTTAGGGTTAGGGTTAGGGTTAGGGTTAGGGTTAGGGTTAGGGTTAGGGTTAGGGTTAGGGTTAGGGTTAGGGTTAGGGTTAGGGTTAGGGTTAGGGTTAGGGTTAGGGTTAGGTTAGGGTTAGGGTTAGGGTTAGGGTTAGGGTTAGGGTTAGGGTTAGGGTTAGGGTTAGGGTTAGGGTTAGGGTTAGGGTTAGGGTTAGGGTTAGGGTTAGGGTTAGGGTTAGGGTTAGGGTTAGGGTTAGGGTTAGGGTTAGGGTTAGGGTTAGGGTTAGGGTTAGGGTTAGGGTTAGGGTTAGGGTTAGGGTTAGGGTTAGGGTTAGGGTTAGGGTTAGGGTTAGGGTTAGGGTTAGGGTTAGGGTTAGGGTTAGGGTTAGGGTTAGGGTTAGGGTTAGGGTTAGGGTTAGGGTTAGGGTTAGGGTTAGGGTTAGGGTTAGGGTTAGGGTTAGGGTTAGGGTTAGGGTTAGGGTTAGGGTTAGGGTTAGGGTTAGGGTTAGGGTTAGGGTTAGGGTTAGGGTTAGGGTTAGGGTTAGGGTTAGGGTTAGGGTTAGGGTTAGGGTTAGGGTTAGGGTTAGGGTTAGGGTTAGGGTTAGGGTTAGGGTTAGGGTTAGGGTTAGGGTTAGGGTTAGGGTTAGGGTTAGGGTTAGGGTTAGGGTTAGGGTTAGGGTTAGGGTTAGGGTTAGGGTTAGGGTTAGGGTTAGGGTTAGGGTTAGGGTTAGGGTTAGGGTTAGGGTTAGGGTTAGGGTTAGGGTTAGGGTTAGGGTTAGGGTTAGGGTTAGGGTTAGGGTTAGGGTTAGGGTTAGGGTTAGGGTTAGGGTTAGGGTTAGGGTTAGGGTTAGGGTTAGGGTTAGGGTTAGGGTTAGGGTTAGGGTTAGGGTTAGGGTTAGGGTTAGGGTTAGGGTTAGGGTTAGGGTTAGGGTTAGGGTTAGGGTTAGGGTTAGGGTTAGGGTTAGGGTTAGGGTTAGGGTTAGGGTTAGGGTTAGGGTTAGGGTTAGGGTTAGGGTTAGGGTTAGGGTTAGGGTTAGGGTTAGGGTTAGGGTTAGGGTTAGGGTTAGGGTTAGGGTTAGGGTTAGGGTTAGGGTTAGGGTTAGGGTTAGGGTTAGGGTTAGGGTTAGGGTTAGGGTTAGGGTTAGGGTTAGGGTTAGGGTTAGGGTTAGGGTTAGGGTTAGGGTTAGGGTTAGGGTTAGGGTTAGGGTTAGGGTTAGGGTTAGGGTTAGGGTTAGGGTTAGGGTTAGGGTTAGGGTTAGGGTTAGGGTTAGGGTTAGGGTTAGGGTTAGGGTTAGGGTTAGGGTTAGGGTTAGGGTTAGGGTTAGGGTTAGGGTTAGGGTTAGGGTTAGGGTTAGGGTTAGGGTTAGGGTTAGGGTTAGGGTTAGGGTTAGGGTTAGGGTTAGGGTTAGGGTTAGGGTTAGGGTTAGGGTTAGGGTTAGGGTTAGGGTTAGGGTTAGGGTTAGGGTTAGGGTTAGGGTTAGGGTTAGGGTTAGGGTTAGGGTTAGGGTTAGGGTTAGGGTTAGGGTTAGGGTTAGGGTTAGGGTTAGGGTTAGGGTTAGGGTTAGGGTTAGGGTTAGGGTTAGGGTTAGGGTTAGGGTTAGGGTTAGGGTTAGGGTTAGGGTTAGGGTTAGGGTTAGGGTTAGGGTTAGGGTTAGGGTTAGGGTTAGGGTTAGGGTTAGGGTTAGGGTTAGGGTTAGGGTTAGGGTTAGGGTTAGGGTTAGGGTTAGGGTTAGGGTTAGGGTTAGGGTTAGGGTTAGGGTTAGGGTTAGGGTTAGGGTTAGGGTTAGGGTTAGGGTTAGGGTTAGGGTTAGGGTTAGGGTTAGGGTTAGGGTTAGGGTTAGGGTTAGGGTTAGGGTTAGGGTTAGGGTTAGGGTTAGGGTTAGGGTTAGGGTTAGGGTTAGGGTTAGGGTTAGGGTTAGGGTTAGGGTTAGGGTTAGGGTTAGGGTTAGGGTTAGGGTTAGGGTTAGGGTTAGGGTTAGGGTTAGGGTTAGGGTTAGGGTTAGGGTTAGGGTTAGGGTTAGGGTTAGGGTTAGGGTTAGGGTTAGGGTTAGGGTTAGGGTTAGGGTTAGGGTTAGGGTTAGGGTTAGGGTTAGGGTTAGGGTTAGGGTTAGGGTTAGGGTTAGGGTTAGGGTTAGGGTTAGGGTTAGGGTTAGGGTTAGGGTTAGGGTTAGGGTTAGGGTTAGGGTTAGGGTTAGGGTTAGGGTTAGGGTTAGGGTTAGGGTTAGGGTTAGGGTTAGGGTTAGGGTTAGGGTTAGGGTTAGGGTTAGGGTTAGGGTTAGGGTTAGGGTTAGGGTTAGGGTTAGGGTTAGGGTTAGGGTTAGGGTTAGGGTTAGGGTTAGGGTTAGGGTTAGGGTTAGGGTTAGGGTTAGGGTTAGGGTTAGGGTTAGGGTTAGGGTTAGGGTTAGGGTTAGGGTTAGGGTTAGGGTTAGGGTTAGGGTTAGGGTTAGGGTTAGGGTTAGGGTTAGGGTTAGGGTTAGGGTTAGGGTTAGGGTTAGGGTTAGGGTTAGGGTTAGGGTTAGGGTTAGGGTTAGGGTTAGGGTTAGGGTTAGGGTTAGGGTTAGGGTTAGGGTTAGGGTTAGGGTTAGGGTTAGGGTTAGGGTTAGGGTTAGGGTTAGGGTTAGGGTTAGGGTTAGGGTTAGGGTTAGGGTTAGGGTTAGGGTTAGGGTTAGGGTTAGGGTTAGGGTTAGGGTTAGGGTTAGGGTTAGGGTTAGGGTTAGGGTTAGGGTTAGGGTTAGGGTTAGGGTTAGGGTTAGGGTTAGGGTTAGGGTTAGGGTTAGGGTTAGGGTTAGGGTTAGGGTTAGGGTTAGGGTTAGGGTTAGGGTTAGGGTTAGGGTTAGGGTTAGGGTTAGGGTTAGGGTTAGGGTTAGGGTTAGGGTTAGGGTTAGGGTTAGGGTTAGGGTTAGGGTTAGGGTTAGGGTTAGGGTTAGGGTTAGGGTTAGGGTTAGGGTTAGGGTTAGGGTTAGGGTTAGGGTTAGGGTTAGGGTTAGGGTTAGGGTTAGGGTTAGGGTTAGGGTTAGGGTTAGGGTTAGGGTTAGGGTTAGGGTTAGGGTTAGGGTTAGGGTTAGGGTTAGGGTTAGGGTTAGGGTTAGGGTTAGGGTTAGGGTTAGGGTTAGGGTTAGGGTTAGGGTTAGGGTTAGGGTTAGGGTTAGGGTTAGGGTTAGGGTTAGGGTTAGGGTTAGGGTTAGGGTTAGGGTTAGGGTTAGGGTTAGGGTTAGGGTTAGGGTTAGGGTTAGGGTTAGGGTTAGGGTTAGGGTTAGGGTTAGGGTTAGGGTTAGGGTTAGGGTTAGGGTTAGGGTTAGGGTTAGGGTTAGGGTTAGGGTTAGGGTTAGGGTTAGGGTTAGGGTTAGGGTTAGGGTTAGGGTTAGGGTTAGGGTTAGGGTTAGGGTTAGGGTTAGGGTTAGGGTTAGGGTTAGGGTTAGGGTTAGGGTTAGGGTTAGGGTTAGGGTTAGGGTTAGGGTTAGGGTTAGGGTTAGGGTTAGGGTTAGGGTTAGGGTTAGGGTTAGGGTTAGGGTTAGGGTTAGGGTTAGGGTTAGGGTTAGGGTTAGGGTTAGGGTTAGGGTTAGGGTTAGGGTTAGGGTTAGGGTTAGGGTTAGGGTTAGGGTTAGGGTTAGGGTTAGGGTTAGGGTTAGGGTTAGGGTTAGGGTTAGGGTTAGGGTTAGGGTTAGGGTTAGGGTTAGGGTTAGGGTTAGGGTTAGGGTTAGGGTTAGGGTTAGGGTTAGGGTTAGGGTTAGGGTTAGGGTTAGGGTTAGGGTTAGGGTTAGGGTTAGGGTTAGGGTTAGGGTTAGGGTTAGGGTTAGGGTTAGGGTTAGGGTTAGGGTTAGGGTTAGGGTTAGGGTTAGGGTTAGGGTTAGGGTTAGGGTTAGGGTTAGGGTTAGGGTTAGGGTTAGGGTTAGGGTTAGGGTTAGGGTTAGGGTTAGGGTTAGGGTTAGGGTTAGGGTTAGGGTTAGGGTTAGGGTTAGGGTTAGGGTTAGGGTTAGGGTTAGGGTTAGGGTTAGGGTTAGGGTTAGGGTTAGGGTTAGGGTTAGGGTTAGGGTTAGGGTTAGGGTTAGGGTTAGGGTTAGGGTTAGGGTTAGGGTTAGGGTTAGGGTTAGGGTTAGGGTTAGGGTTAGGGTTAGGGTTAGGGTTAGGGTTAGGGTTAGGGTTAGGGTTAGGGTTAGGGTTAGGGTTAGGGTTAGGGTTAGGGTTAGGGTTAGGGTTAGGGTTAGGGTTAGGGTTAGGGTTAGGGTTAGGGTTAGGGTTAGGGTTAGGGTTAGGGTTAGGGTTAGGGTTAGGGTTAGGGTTAGGGTTAGGGTTAGGGTTAGGGTTAGGGTTAGGGTTAGGGTTAGGGTTAGGGTTAGGGTTAGGGTTAGGGTTAGGGTTAGGGTTAGGGTTAGGGTTAGGGTTAGGGTTAGGGTTAGGGTTAGGGTTAGGGTTAGGGTTAGGGTTAGGGTTAGGGTTAGGGTTAGGGTTAGGGTTAGGGTTAGGGTTAGGGTTAGGGTTAGGGTTAGGGTTAGGGTTAGGGTTAGGGTTAGGGTTAGGGTTAGGGTTAGGGTTAGGGTTAGGGTTAGGGTTAGGGTTAGGGTTAGGGTTAGGGTTAGGGTTAGGGTTAGGGTTAGGGTTAGGGTTAGGGTTAGGGTTAGGGTTAGGGTTAGGGTTAGGGTTAGGGTTAGGGTTAGGGTTAGGGTTAGGGTTAGGGTTAGGGTTAGGGTTAGGGTTAGGGTTAGGGTTAGGGTTAGGGTTAGGGTTAGGGTTAGGGTTAGGGTTAGGGTTAGGGTTAGGGTTAGGGTTAGGGTTAGGGTTAGGGTTAGGGTTAGGGTTAGGGTTAGGGTTAGGGTTAGGGTTAGGGTTAGGGTTAGGGTTAGGGTTAGGGTTAGGGTTAGGGTTAGGGTTAGGGTTAGGGTTAGGGTTAGGGTTAGGGTTAGGGTTAGGGTTAGGGTTAGGGTTAGGGTTAGGGTTAGGGTTAGGGTTAGGGTTAGGGTTAGGGTTAGGGTTAGGGTTAGGGTTAGGGTTAGGGTTAGGGTTAGGGTTAGGGTTAGGGTTAGGGTTAGGGTTAGGGTTAGGGTTAGGGTTAGGGTTAGGGTTAGGGTTAGGGTTAGGGTTAGGGTTAGGGTTAGGGTTAGGGTTAGGGTTAGGGTTAGGGTTAGGGTTAGGGTTAGGGTTAGGGTTAGGGTTAGGGTTAGGGTTAGGGTTAGGGTTAGGGTTAGGGTTAGGGTTAGGGTTAGGGTTAGGGTTAGGGTTAGGGTTAGGGTTAGGGTTAGGGTTAGGGTTAGGGTTAGGGTTAGGGTTAGGGTTAGGGTTAGGGTTAGGGTTAGGGTTAGGGTTAGGGTTAGGGTTAGGGTTAGGGTTAGGGTTAGGGTTAGGGTTAGGGTTAGGGTTAGGGTTAGGGTTAGGGTTAGGGTTAGGGTTAGGGTTAGGGTTAGGGTTAGGGTTAGGGTTAGGGTTAGGGTTAGGGTTAGGGTTAGGGTTAGGGTTAGGGTTAGGGTTAGGGTTAGGGTTAGGGTTAGGGTTAGGGTTAGGGTTAGGGTTAGGGTTAGGGTTAGGGTTAGGGTTAGGGTTAGGGTTAGGGTTAGGGTTAGGGTTAGGGTTAGGGTTAGGGTTAGGGTTAGGGTTAGGGTTAGGGTTAGGGTTAGGGTTAGGGTTAGGGTTAGGGTTAGGGTTAGGGTTAGGGTTAGGGTTAGGGTTAGGGTTAGGGTTAGGGTTAGGGTTAGGGTTAGGGTTAGGGTTAGGGTTAGGGTTAGGGTTAGGGTTAGGGTTAGGGTTAGGGTTAGGGTTAGGGTTAGGGTTAGGGTTAGGGTTAGGGTTAGGGTTAGGGTTAGGGTTAGGGTTAGGGTTAGGGTTAGGGTTAGGGTTAGGGTTAGGGTTAGGGTTAGGGTTAGGGTTAGGGTTAGGGTTAGGGTTAGGGTTAGGGTTAGGGTTAGGGTTAGGGTTAGGGTTAGGGTTAGGGTTAGGGTTAGGGTTAGGGTTAGGGTTAGGGTTAGGGTTAGGGTTAGGGTTAGGGTTAGGGTTAGGGTTAGGGTTAGGGTTAGGGTTAGGGTTAGGGTTAGGGTTAGGGTTAGGGTTAGGGTTAGGGTTAGGGTTAGGGTTAGGGTTAGGGTTAGGGTTAGGGTTAGGGTTAGGGTTAGGGTTAGGGTTAGGGTTAGGGTTAGGGTTAGGGTTAGGGTTAGGGTTAGGGTTAGGGTTAGGGTTAGGGTTAGGGTTAGGGTTAGGGTTAGGGTTAGGGTTAGGGTTAGGGTTAGGGTTAGGGTTAGGGTTAGGGTTAGGGTTAGGGTTAGGGTTAGGGTTAGGGTTAGGGTTAGGGTTAGGGTTAGGGTTAGGGTTAGGGTTAGGGTTAGGGTTAGGGTTAGGGTTAGGGTTAGGGTTAGGGTTAGGGTTAGGGTTAGGGTTAGGGTTAGGGTTAGGGTTAGGGTTAGGGTTAGGGTTAGGGTTAGGGTTAGGGTTAGGGTTAGGGTTAGGGTTAGGGTTAGGGTTAGGGTTAGGGTTAGGGTTAGGGTTAGGGTTAGGGTTAGGGTTAGGGTTAGGGTTAGGGTTAGGGTTAGGGTTAGGGTTAGGGTTAGGGTTAGGGTTAGGGTTAGGGTTAGGGTTAGGGTTAGGGTTAGGGTTAGGGTTAGGGTTAGGGTTAGGGTTAGGGTTAGGGTTAGGGTTAGGGTTAGGGTTAGGGTTAGGGTTAGGGTTAGGGTTAGGGTTAGGGTTAGGGTTAGGGTTAGGGTTAGGGTTAGGGTTAGGGTTAGGGTTAGGGTTAGGGTTAGGGTTAGGGTTAGGGTTAGGGTTAGGGTTAGGGTTAGGGTTAGGGTTAGGGTTAGGGTTAGGGTTAGGGTTAGGGTTAGGGTTAGGGTTAGGGTTAGGGTTAGGGTTAGGGTTAGGGTTAGGGTTAGGGTTAGGGTTAGGGTTAGGGTTAGGGTTAGGGTTAGGGTTAGGGTTAGGGTTAGGGTTAGGGTTAGGGTTAGGGTTAGGGTTAGGGTTAGGGTTAGGGTTAGGGTTAGGGTTAGGGTTAGGGTTAGGGTTAGGGTTAGGGTTAGGGTTAGGGTTAGGGTTAGGGTTAGGGTTAGGGTTAGGGTTAGGGTTAGGGTTAGGGTTAGGGTTAGGGTTAGGGTTAGGGTTAGGGTTAGGGTTAGGGTTAGGGTTAGGGTTAGGGTTAGGGTTAGGGTTAGGGTTAGGGTTAGGGTTAGGGTTAGGGTTAGGGTTAGGGTTAGGGTTAGGGTTAGGGTTAGGGTTAGGGTTAGGGTTAGGGTTAGGGTTAGGGTTAGGGTTAGGGTTAGGGTTAGGGTTAGGGTTAGGGTTAGGGTTAGGGTTAGGGTTAGGGTTAGGGTTAGGGTTAGGGTTAGGGTTAGGGTTAGGGTTAGGGTTAGGGTTAGGGTTAGGGTTAGGGTTAGGGTTAGGGTTAGGGTTAGGGTTAGGGTTAGGGTTAGGGTTAGGGTTAGGGTTAGGGTTAGGGTTAGGGTTAGGGTTAGGGTTAGGGTTAGGGTTAGGGTTAGGGTTAGGGTTAGGGTTAGGGTTAGGGTTAGGGTTAGGGTTAGGGTTAGGGTTAGGGTTAGGGTTAGGGTTAGGGTTAGGGTTAGGGTTAGGGTTAGGGTTAGGGTTAGGGTTAGGGTTAGGGTTAGGGTTAGGGTTAGGGTTAGGGTTAGGGTTAGGGTTAGGGTTAGGGTTAGGGTTAGGGTTAGGGTTAGGGTTAGGGTTAGGGTTAGGGTTAGGGTTAGGGTTAGGGTTAGGGTTAGGGTTAGGGTTAGGGTTAGGGTTAGGGTTAGGGTTAGGGTTAGGGTTAGGGTTAGGGTTAGGGTTAGGGTTAGGGTTAGGGTTAGGGTTAGGGTTAGGGTTAGGGTTAGGGTTAGGGTTAGGGTTAGGGTTAGGGTTAGGGTTAGGGTTAGGGTTAGGGTTAGGGTTAGGGTTAGGGTTAGGGTTAGGGTTAGGGTTAGGGTTAGGGTTAGGGTTAGGGTTAGGGTTAGGGTTAGGGTTAGGGTTAGGGTTAGGGTTAGGGTTAGGGTTAGGGTTAGGGTTAGGGTTAGGGTTAGGGTTAGGGTTAGGGTTAGGGTTAGGGTTAGGGTTAGGGTTAGGGTTAGGGTTAGGGTTAGGGTTAGGGTTAGGGTTAGGGTTAGGGTTAGGGTTAGGGTTAGGGTTAGGGTTAGGGTTAGGGTTAGGGTTAGGGTTAGGGTTAGGGTTAGGGTTAGGGTTAGGGTTAGGGTTAGGGTTAGGGTTAGGGTTAGGGTTAGGGTTAGGGTTAGGGTTAGGGTTAGGGTTAGGGTTAGGGTTAGGGTTAGGGTTAGGGTTAGGGTTAGGGTTAGGGTTAGGGTTAGGGTTAGGGTTAGGGTTAGGGTTAGGGTTAGGGTTAGGGTTAGGGTTAGGGTTAGGGTTAGGGTTAGGGTTAGGGTTAGGGTTAGGGTTAGGGTTAGGGTTAGGGTTAGGGTTAGGGTTAGGGTTAGGGTTAGGGTTAGGGTTAGGGTTAGGGTTAGGGTTAGGGTTAGGGTTAGGGTTAGGGTTAGGGTTAGGGTTAGGGTTAGGGTTAGGGTTAGGGTTAGGGTTAGGGTTAGGGTTAGGGTTAGGGTTAGGGTTAGGGTTAGGGTTAGGGTTAGGGTTAGGGTTAGGGTTAGGGTTAGGGTTAGGGTTAGGGTTAGGGTTAGGGTTAGGGTTAGGGTTAGGGTTAGGGTTAGGGTTAGGGTTAGGGTTAGGGTTAGGGTTAGGGTTAGGGTTAGGGTTAGGGTTAGGGTTAGGGTTAGGGTTAGGGTTAGGGTTAGGGTTAGGGTTAGGGTTAGGGTTAGGGTTAGGGTTAGGGTTAGGGTTAGGGTTAGGGTTAGGGTTAGGGTTAGGGTTAGGGTTAGGGTTAGGGTTAGGGTTAGGGTTAGGGTTAGGGTTAGGGTTAGGGTTAGGGTTAGGGTTAGGGTTAGGGTTAGGGTTAGGGTTAGGGTTAGGGTTAGGGTTAGGGTTAGGGTTAGGGTTAGGGTTAGGGTTAGGGTTAGGGTTAGGGTTAGGGTTAGGGTTAGGGTTAGGGTTAGGGTTAGGGTTAGGGTTAGGGTTAGGGTTAGGGTTAGGGTTAGGGTTAGGGTTAGGGTTAGGGTTAGGGTTAGGGTTAGGGTTAGGGTTAGGGTTAGGGTTAGGGTTAGGGTTAGGGTTAGGGTTAGGGTTAGGGTTAGGGTTAGGGTTAGGGTTAGGGTTAGGGTTAGGGTTAGGGTTAGGGTTAGGGTTAGGGTTAGGGTTAGGGTTAGGGTTAGGGTTAGGGTTAGGGTTAGGGTTAGGGTTAGGGTTAGGGTTAGGGTTAGGGTTAGGGTTAGGGTTAGGGTTAGGGTTAGGGTTAGGGTTAGGGTTAGGGTTAGGGTTAGGGTTAGGGTTAGGGTTAGGGTTAGGGTTAGGGTTAGGGTTAGGGTTAGGGTTAGGGTTAGGGTTAGGGTTAGGGTTAGGGTTAGGGTTAGGGTTAGGGTTAGGGTTAGGGTTAGGGTTAGGGTTAGGGTTAGGGTTAGGGTTAGGGTTAGGGTTAGGGTTAGGGTTAGGGTTAGGGTTAGGGTTAGGGTTAGGGTTAGGGTTAGGGTTAGGGTTAGGGTTAGGGTTAGGGTTAGGGTTAGGGTTAGGGTTAGGGTTAGGGTTAGGGTTAGGGTTAGGGTTAGGGTTAGGGTTAGGGTTAGGGTTAGGGTTAGGGTTAGGGTTAGGGTTAGGGTTAGGGTTAGGGTTAGGGTTAGGGTTAGGGTTAGGGTTAGGGTTAGGGTTAGGGTTAGGGTTAGGGTTAGGGTTAGGGTTAGGGTTAGGGTTAGGGTTAGGGTTAGGGTTAGGGTTAGGGTTAGGGTTAGGGTTAGGGTTAGGGTTAGGGTTAGGGTTAGGGTTAGGGTTAGGGTTAGGGTTAGGGTTAGGGTTAGGGTTAGGGTTAGGGTTAGGGTTAGGGTTAGGGTTAGGGTTAGGGTTAGGGTTAGGGTTAGGGTTAGGGTTAGGGTTAGGGTTAGGGTTAGGGTTAGGGTTAGGGTTAGGGTTAGGGTTAGGGTTAGGGTTAGGGTTAGGGTTAGGGTTAGGGTTAGGGTTAGGGTTAGGGTTAGGGTTAGGGTTAGGGTTAGGGTTAGGGTTAGGGTTAGGGTTAGGGTTAGGGTTAGGGTTAGGGTTAGGGTTAGGGTTAGGGTTAGGGTTAGGGTTAGGGTTAGGGTTAGGGTTAGGGTTAGGGTTAGGGTTAGGGTTAGGGTTAGGGTTAGGGTTAGGGTTAGGGTTAGGGTTAGGGTTAGGGTTAGGGTTAGGGTTAGGGTTAGGGTTAGGGTTAGGGTTAGGGTTAGGGTTAGGGTTAGGGTTAGGGTTAGGGTTAGGGTTAGGGTTAGGGTTAGGGTGGTTAGGGTTAGGGTTAGGGTTAGGGTTAGGGTTAGGGTTAGGGTTAGGGTTAGGGTTAGGGTTAGGGTTAGGGTTAGGGTTAGGGTTAGGGTTAGGGTTAGGGTTAGGGTTAGGGTTAGGGTTAGGGTTAGGGTTAGGGTTAGGGTTAGGGTTAGGGTTAGGGTTAGGGTTAGGGTTAGGGTTAGGGTTAGGGTTAGGGTTAGGGTTAGGGTTAGGGTTAGGGTTAGGGTTAGGGTTAGGGTTAGGGTTAGGGTAGGGTTAGGGTTAGGGTTAGGGTTAGGGTTAGGGTTTAGGGTTAGGGTTAGGGTTAGGGTTAGGGTTAGGGTTAGGGTTCAGGGT
>CM065674.1:13078372-13189210 GCA_033220385.1 Triplophysa yarkandensis
TTATATAACAGTAAAGCTCTGTGTTTAAATCCTGCGATCCTGCACACGGCAGAACACAATGCCACGCAAGGTCACAAGAAATAAATAAACTATTCAATCCAGATCCATTTAAGTTAACATTAGAGAGTTTGTTTTTGTGAGAAAACAGGAGACAAAGGAGTGTGACGGATTGGTAGGGAACAGGCCGTGTGCCCAGCTGTCGTTGTGGGTAAACCTCAAACAGAATCCAAACTTCGTAGATGCGGTTTGCCTCATGGTGTGGCCTCCAAGTGCCGACAAAAACAACCCCGGAGAGGTCGGGAATGTCAACAAGGAAACTGTATTTCACAGCTGGGGCGCAAACTTACCCAACAGGAAAGGGTCAATGTGAAAGTTAAAGATGATTGCTTGACCAACTGAAGAGGTGGTGCAAAAGTCAAAGGTTTAGAGGTGTAGAACAAACTCGAGAACAAAAAACCTTTCACACAAATAGAACGTTTTTAGTTCAATTGTCTTCAAGCCATACGACGTCATGAACAACTACACATCCCACAAAGTTCAGATAAAGTGAAATTATTTACACATTTATCAGTGCACATTTTCATTTCAGATAAAAAAATTGTGTTATAATTAATTGTTTTAATGGTTATTTTGGTTTTACAAAAACAATTAAGTACATTTAAAAGAAATGCAATGTCTGGAATAAAATTTTTAAATCAAGAAAATGCACAAAAATATGAAGAACTCAATTATTTCTATCAGAATTCACCAAAAAATATGTTTATGTTACAAATGTCATTTGTTTCATAAATCCATTTTTAACTATATTTATACATTTTAGCCAAATTAGCTGTTATCACTTTATATGTCCCATATAATATAATAACTTAAACTGATGGTTTTAAAAGACTTTATTAATGTGATAAAGTCTTTTATTTTTGTGTCATTTCCCAAGCCACTGGAGTTTTATATTTTTTTCTTCTGGCCAAATGTAATGTACAGCTCCGTCTCTAAACTACATTCCTGACATCATAAATTCTATCAAAGCACTTCCCCCTTGTTTACCTGGCTCTATCCTGGCATGTAACACCCACTTTTCACCATCCTGTCAATTCCCAACGGATTAAAGTTCCGAGCTTAAGTTTCCGTAGGTCCAAGTAAAAGGTGTTCAGAGTTTAACATCTCTTAAACGCATCAGAGCCAAACTCGATGCCAGCTTCCCAACCACTTCTCAAGTCTTCAACACAACAGCCCTATTCTTCATCTCAGCATGACCGTGGTGCTTTTATTTGAACAACCCCTGGGCAAATCACAGTGGAAGAAAATGAAAACGTTTGAGATATTTCTCCTGGGAGAGGAGTCAGAAATTTCAGGAGTTTCGGGAGAGATGAGAAATGTTTGAAACTAAATTAATAATGAATTGAAATACAACTGAGAGCTTCAAATCTCCTGGGCTCAACCACAGAGCAACAAAAGTTTCCTCTGGGACAGCCTGTACACACTCCTTCATTCCAGCAGAGGACGCAGACATTCAGAGTCTCATGTTTCTGTGTTGGCAGTCTATGAAAGGCAATCATCAGGATTGATTTGTGAAGAACCTGTCGGTTAGTGATACCTCTTTCAGTTAATAGCCGGTTTGTGTTGTTCTGCCAGAACCATGTCATTCATTGGGAAACGTATATCAAAGTGTATTAACATCTGCGAGTGTTTATTGATCCAAACAAACAAGCATACCAAAAAGACTAAATGGATTTCACATTTGTTCTTTTCTGCGCAAGTTAAGGTCTTTCTGAGTCATTATGAATGTGGACAATTAAATCCGGTTCTATTACCCAGCGTATCCTGAGTAAATGTTATTCCATGTGGCTTCTCCTGCAGATTCGGGTCCACCCATAACGTGACTGCATGTCTTATCCTCTTGCAGACAGAGGCGTAACGCAGATGTCTTGTGGAGGTGTCGAGGCATAGCAGAGGTCGAGTTCATATTTTGCTTTTCCACATCATCATTTCCACAAATAATCGTTAATTTTATTGATTGGTAAGACATCATGTCCAAACCTGGTGAATGAAGGCAACAAACTCCTGTGTCAATATTGTTTGTTCGGACTGACCAGACAACGTGGCAACAGCCTAGCAACTAGTCATAACACCTAGCAACAATGCAATCATTCAGAACAACCAAGTTACCAGCAATAACACCCTATGGATCACCCAGGGATGCCGAAACAACCTCTAGCGACTCCTTAGCAACCACCCTTATGAAAAGTTTGCGACTCCCTAGCAACCACCCTTATGAAAAGTTTGCAACCACCTAGCAACCACCTTCACAACCCTAGCAACTTTATTGTAGACATTACGAACAAAATCCTACAAGTGCCCTAATAATCTCCATGGATACACGATGCCCCCCCTGGCAACTGCTTAGCAACCACTTCAAATAACTGAACTAGCAGCTAACCTTAAAAAACATTAAAAGTTGGTCTTTATGAACTATTTCTAGTTCAGCTATGTGTTTGTTCAAGAGTTAAACATGACGTAAAGTCTTGCTTGGTATTTGAATGAAATATCCTGTTCTTTCGAGCTTCCTGTCTCTTCTCGGCCTGAAGGACATCTCTCGCATATCCGTTTATGGGAGTAATTAACAAGTAAACGTTACCTCAAATCCACAGTTGCGTCATGTGTGCCGCTGAGGCACTATAACGTTCTGGGGGTCAAACATCTGAATGTAGTTTCCAGTCAACAAATGTTTAGAAAACCCCCAGCTTTTCATTTACAAGGAATGGTTGTCATTCTATCGAACAACAAATAGCGACCTAATAAAGTCCACGCAGACAACAGAAAACTATTTACCACACAGTCAGAACGTCTAAGGAACAATGGTTCAAATGTCATGCCAGGTCACTGGACGGCCATCTTGATAGTCCGCTTTAAGTAGCTTTTTCTGTTAATGGAAGACAATTATATCTTCTTTATACTTGGGAAAACAAAGCTAGAAAACTCCAGAACGAAGAAAAAAAACGGTTTGTTTTTGGTAGTAAAGCTATAAATGTTCTGCTTTGTAGGCGAAGGAATTTGTCCCAATTTATGGCTATTTAAAAGTAGCTACAGAAACAGATTTTATTTGAACATATAAACACAGGTTTTGTTGTAGTGAAGCTGTATTTGGAGGACTTGTAAAATCAAAAGCGATTAAATTTTCTAGGTAATGCTGATTTGAAAGTAAAAGTAATAAGCTGCGGATTATGCCACTCTGCAGATTGTAATCTTTAACTCTCTGATACCATCTTTATTTAAAACTCGAAGGTTACTTTACGTACTTTTTCACACAAAATCGCACACAACGGGTTATTATCACGAATCATTATGTATGTATAAATCATTATCATGAGCATTCCATTGATAATCGGATAAGAAAAGACTTTAACTAAGGTACGATTTTATTTTCAAACAACTGAATGACATACTTTATATTTTCCCACAGAACAAAACACACCTGAATACGCTGCTTGCGCTTAAACTTCGTCGACGCAGATGTCAGATGAGGTTTGTTTTGTCATAAAATGTTAACTGCTTCGCTCATCGCACATTACCATCACCGGGATCTTCTCATCTGGGGCAAACCCTTCCAAGAGAGACGTTACAACACGCATCTCCTTCATCGTCCCAAGATGAGCTCAGGTTTTTCCTGTGTGAGATCAGCGGCGCATGTCATTTTATGAATGATTATCATTATTATCAAAGACCGATAGTTCCGTTCCACCAGCATCATCTAGGACAAGACTCACGTGAGGCTGACAATCATAATAGCCACCATGTGTAGGAGAGATTACATGTGATCATGTACAGTCATTGAATTGAACAGGTCAATAATGTCAGAAAGAGTTAATGCTAAGACTTTACATACACACCTTAGCTTTCTGGTAGGGGTGATTATTGAGAGGTGCGAATCAGATTCTCATTAGTGGTCACACTTAACATTAAGACCCTACACTGCAACACAAAAGACAGAGCAAACATCAAACCAACAGCAATGCAAATAGCCATCTTGAGCATCTATATCTTGTTCCATCAACCAATTCTGGAGAGTTCTTTAACATACCTGCAACGTCTGAGTGGTTTTGTGTTAATACAACGGAGTTTAATGGGGGAAAAGTTGTTACGGTTAGGAATAATCTCTATCTTCTTTTGTGTTCTGCAATGAAATAAAGTCAGGCACGTTTAAAAAATACATAAGGATGAATAAATTATAAATGATTCTCCGCTTCAGGACTATATTATAAGCTTTTTATGGTCTCATCTCACGATATGGCTGACTTTGGAATTTGCACGTGTGAAGGCAAGCCGCACTTAAATTCAACAGAGCCGGGTCTGCAAAGAGTCTGTTTAGGCATCTGTTTGAAAAATGACCTCTGCTCGCAGGCTGAGAGCGGGACGTTGCTGTGGAAGAGTGCATTCCACTCCCATCGTAAGTGGCCGTGCCCTGTTAAACGTATCCCATGCTGCACCGGGCTTAGGCAGAAAGCATTGAAATTGCAAACTTCCACAACCACCATATGGCTGAGAGCATGTTTGGTTGTGACTTCCTGTTCACAGACCACACACACTTTCACAAACAATGACAGGTCTTTAAAGCAAATTGTAAAGGGAACATGTGATGTATATTGCGGATAACTATTGGCCATTTTCGCTCAGTTGTTGATATACAACAAATAATAGTGTTTTATTTAAATATCAACACTGTGCATAAAACCCACAAAGGCAGCCGCAAATTACTATTAAGATGTGTTATTAAATTTAAATTGATGTTTTTCCAAAACTACTGAAAAACAGAAGGAGATGATAGACACACTGAATGAGACAGTTTTTACCTTATAGCAAATGTACAGATATCATATTCATAGCATACATAGGAAAGAAATGTGATTTTATATACATTTAATCACCATAAACAATAGAAAATTGATATAAAGTAGTCACAATTTGACTATACTCAAAAATGTATGTACAATTTTTCTAGCTAATTTAATTCTTTTCCCATTAATCACAACTTACAGGAGAGTAAGATGTTTGTAATGTTTTACTAACCTTTGCTTAAGTCTCATTTTCGTCTCAGAAGCTTATTCTGAGTGGGAAAAAAGCATAACAGTTGTCTCCATTAGAGTTTCAGAGGAGATCTCAAGAATGTTTCGAACTGATGTCAGATTTGTTAAATCTGCAACTTAATGAATATCTCAATATGAACTGAAAGATTTCGAATCACATGCAGATTAAATCTATAATCTTCATAGATTTACACCTCCATATTTATCTTTATACATATTAACAACTTTGTAGTATGATTATGTTCTTATTTTTCAGTCTAATTTTAGGAGAAACATCTGAGACTACATCGATAAGGTTTTCCGTTGAAATATTTCCCATTGAATTATGGAGAAGGTGTCACAATAAATATGTCAGTCTAACAATCACAACGAAGAGTGATGAACTTCAAAATGATCTCAGTGTGGGGTACAGTACCTAACAGCTGGTTGGCTTCACCCGTCAAAAAAGAAACCCACGCCCAATCTTCAGACATCAAAGCCTTCGTCTGGAAGTTCCACAGGGGTGACATTTCTCCACAGCTCTGCCTGACAGGATCACACTTGCGAATGTTAAATAAACACAAGTTTGACTTTGTCTGAAACAACCTAAAGATAAAGATTGAAAATCTCAATTGAAGCATAATGTAATTGAATTACAATTAAAATGGATTCTGTTTCGGATTTCAGAAAATGACTAGCTGTTACATCGAAAGCAAAAGAGGTATCCACAGCTACAAAAAAGCCTCTCCAAGGTCTCACTCAATTCATGTTAGAAAAATGTCATGAAATTCTTCTCTGCTACCATTTCAAAGCCTAATGACACCCTTGATAAAATACAGCCCTTAATGACAAGTCTTCTTTGTTTGCTAAAAAAGCACTATGGAAAAATACCAAACAACCTCTTTTATGGATGTGAAAATCAGGTGTACACCCAATAAATGGACAGACGGCCTGGGATATCATCAGGTCCGACACAACAGATGCTTGGAAGCCTCATATCATTACATCATACCTGTATTCACAGTCTTTCAGATACAAAGCACAATGCAGTCATGTCTGAAAAGATTTGGCTTCAATTACGTTCTTAACTACTCTTTTTCATGTCATGAAGAAAAAACAGTTGCTTTTACATTATATTAAATAATAAAATGCAGGCTACCCATCACTTCTGGAAAGTCAAAGTGGGCTCACCCCCACCCCCGGCATGTGCTTGTGTGGTCACGTTTGACGCCATTTTGTTGAAGGTCAATTTGAGCAGATTGCGATCCAGGTGGCCAGCTGTGTTTGCTTCTGTCTGATGCCTATGGGAAATCTCGTGTATCAAACTCACTTACACCTTCCTGCAAACACACGTAATCCAAACGCAAGAGAATTCCCAGGTAGGCACGGACTCTGAAGGAGCTCCTCTCGTATTCTGGAATTTGAAAACATCGGATTGTGCATATCAAATGAAACATCATGGATTTTGTATTATTTCCTATTATGGTTGCAAATATCACGACTATTCTTAAAAGTGTTTGTACAATATACAGGAAACGTCAATCTTTTTGCTTTTTAGGAACATTTGACTGAATTGTGATGACATTCTCACCTTGGTCATGAAGAGGTCTGGTGGCGGTGCATGGGCTGAGCCATCTTTTCTGGGTCGGTTTCAATGTAAACAAGCCGCACCGAAGTGAGCGAGATGAGGAACTGCTGTGCAAATAATCAGAAATCTGGGTTGCGTCCAAGTTTGGTATTGCTGAACTGAACGTCTGTCTGGCTCGGTCTTTCTCGTTTCCTTTTCGAAAGTCTCAGCCTCACTCTCTATCGCAGGAAAGCGTGAGTTAGACATCACCGATGGGCAATTGTAGGACATTAATCCAAAGTGAGAACTCACAGCTTCTTTTGTTTTTGATTTGAAATGCTATAACGTTTGACAAAAGCCTTTTGTGTTGGCAGACAATAAATAAAGCATGCTATCTGACAAGAGTTAGGAGAGGGAATGGGTGAGGATTGTGAATTACTTTCTCAAGTCAAATAGTCAAAACACACCGCAGTTCTTCTGTTACCCTACTAAAACTAAAACCTTTTTTCCGAAACCCGATATTCGGTTTTGCATACACCCTTGACCAACTTTGCCCAGGTTTTGGGGAATGTGCACCACCAAGTGTACTTTTGAAATCTACAGCAGGACATGTTGACAAAATGGTTTTGCAAATGGAACCATGAGCTTTAAGGACAAAATCCTAAAACAAAATTGCAGACTGTAAATTAAAACATTTGGGGTGTGGAAAGGCTTTGCACTTTTGGTTTCCTGTGGAGTAAACTATCATCCAATACTTTCAATAAGAACATTTTAACGTAATCAAGGAAGTAACATGTTCTTTTAAATATGGATAGCAGTCTAGAGAAAAATATAGGACTTCAGTATAGGACTAAAGAGCACAATTCATATGGAATCAATGTTTTTTGGGGAAAAATATATTTTTCGGAGGGTGGAGGGTTTGGAGGCGGTTGGGTGATAACAAATACATTAAAATGATGTTCTGTTTTAATGCAAGTCGAAAGTAGGCCTTCTTATCATGGAAGATGAATAGTGAGCTTAGCGGATAAAGTTGGGACCTTGGAACCCAGCCAGAAACTTTGACGGCATGAACAAGAAGTGATGATGTAGAAAAAAACACACTTTTCAAGTTTCAGGGGATATTTAAAGGAGTGGTTCAAAACATTTCTAAAGTAAAAAAAAACATTTGTGTCTTAATATGTTAAAATAGTTCACCAACATACATCTATAGGTTTGGTACAGCGACGTGCTGCAAATTCCTGCCGTTTCTTAAATTCCCATAAGACAGAATGTTTTATGCGTTTTTGCGAGTCAAAGACACGGTACATCTGAAATCCATTAGTAAAGGGTGCAGTAAACGGACCCTGCTTGCAGCTCAATTGGAATTCCACCTCATTGCCAACTCTTCCTAAACCCAACATCTCTTTTTTGTAGTTGCGAGCACCACAGAATTCATCAAGTTGCCTTCTGAGAACTCTCTGTATTTCCTATAAGTCTGCAAACACTCATCTTTATCTTACATGAGATTCTTTATCTGTTTTTTGTGAGGGTAATAAAGCAAACTTTACAGATCACGTAAACTGTTCTCACGTGAACTAAAGGCAAGTGTGGGATTGCTTTTTTTGTACTTCACAGGATGACACAGTGTCATTGGACGAAGTTAGAGTTTGTCCTCCCGTCGCCTTTGAAGTCTCGCATTCCTCCCTTGCTACATCACTGCAGGTATACAGCTGGAGGAAGGTGATATTAGCGTAACAGACACAGAATGACGAAGAAAATATAAAAAAACATGCGAGTGTTACCTAAAAGCTATAAAGATACTTAAAGAGAGGACGCAAGAGCTCCTAAATAAATGCAAGCTCTGCATTTTTAATGTTGGAGGAAATGAACGAAATAAAAGAAAATAAAAGAGCGGTCTGTTCCGACGGATTTTACGAGAGAATTAATGGAGGAATAATTTCAACAGATGACCACAAACTTCTTCTGTTCTCACTACACAGGAATCTAAAAGGCTTCGGCAGATGAAGTAAAGTTGACGAAAGGAGTAGTTCACACAAAAATGAAAGTTTTCTCATTTGCTCACACTCGCACGTCTGAACAAATGTTTCCACTTTCTGAAGAACATTGAAAACTGCTCAAAATATTATACACTTTTTGAGGGAAGAAACAAATCAAAATCTTTTCAGAAAGACATTAAAGGCACAAGAAATCAGGGTTCCAAATCTGGTTAAATGATTTCTTCGACAGCTCCGATCTGGTGTTCTCATCTGAAAACACTTCCTGATCTGAAGGCAGTCCACATTCAGACTTAACCTATCTTAACTTAACCAACTCCAAACCAGGCATTGTTCATACACTCTATGTGTCAAGGCTATAAAATCAAATCTCAATGTTCTTCATGACTCACCAGCTGAGGAACGCTCATGCATTCTCTTGACTATTGTACATATGTCAGCCAGAAAAGAAACTCTTTGTCAACATGAATCCAAACATGCTTTTAGATTCCACGGTGCTAATGTGCAGAACTTTCTCCATATGACCACAATCAAATATTTTGTTTAAGATAAATGACAGGGCACCCTTGCTTTTGACTCATGTTCTTCAAAAGCACTGATAACACATTTTAGAGTTCAGCAAGACTAAAGAACATTTTGACGTTCTTCCAACATGCTAGAAACCACATCAAACCTTCTGTTTTCCTCTGTAAAAATGATAGAGCATCTATAGGCATGTGTAACGCTTATAGTTTAAGTTCCTGCTGTGTCCTGGCCTGTTAATAAGATAAATCATCTTCATTCAGAGAAGCCTTTTATTGCTCCGAGGTTTCTACTTCAGAACACTAATATCTTTCTCAGCAATGAAATAAAAATAAAGACACATGTGAGACATTGCTAGAATCTGCCTTATATGATATCACAGTGTTTTATAATAAGGATTACCGGAGGAGATTAAGTAAATCTTTATTTATTCTTCCAAACAGAAATTAGATTGAACTAAATCCATCGGTTATCATCACTAGCAAAGTTTGTTCACATTAACTTTACAGTTCTATACTTTTCGCATCTATGACAAAGTGGATACTAAAATGCATCATTACCTTGCAAATCAATTACGCCACTTGAGGTATTAGAGATGAAATGTTGGTTTGGCTTGACATCGAGTTAAGCAAATCTTCTTTGATGTCTACAGGAAACAAGTGAGAAATTCATGATACATCATTAAGTGATTTGTGAAACACTGCTTTGTCTTCGTAAAACAAACATGACCGGATGCTTATTTAACAAAGAGGCCAAAGATAAAAGTGGCATTCACAGAACTAAAGAAGGGGCAAAAACAAGGTTTTAGTTGGATCCGAACCATTTTAAAAACAACCGCATCTTCATCTGGTTTATGTAGGATTTGTCATCACTCCGTCGACAAAGCCGCACAGAAAGATATTCAAAGGAGGCTCACCACATCTGAAATCCGTTTTTTCTTCAAGACCTGTCAGATTTCAAAAAAGCAAACATATTTTAAATAAGTAAGAGTTTAATGTGAAATAAAAAACGCTTTGTGCAAAAGTTGTTGATGTAATGCTACATGCTGTAGGTGGTTGTCAGGGTGTCACTGTGTGTGTTGCTATGGTAGAGGGTGTTTTTAGAACAATGCCATATGGTTGCTAAGGGTCTTCTGGCTTACGTCACAAGACCACACCCATACTTTGAATGGTTTTCTGGTCACTGTGGATTTCTTCTAGTTTTATCTTCATGTTGCTAAGAGCACTGGAAAAAAATACACAATTTAATGAGAAACAATGTAAGAATGGGGATTTGTTTAATCCTACAATGTTGAGCTATTGTTAATGATAATAGTCTTACAATCACCCCTAACTAATAAGTAAAACATTTTATATATCCTAAAGAGACTTAAATGTTTAGTCTTTACACAGTAAAGAGTGCATCTAGCTCTCAAAAGATAAGTAATTTGTCGAAAAAGTGTCATTTTTACATGTCGTTTAGATTTTTCCACGTTGCATCCTCATACATATTGTTTAGCATGACCTGTCAGATGTTGAGGGGGAGTTGAAAAGAAAGGGAAAGCATTTTTCTATGGACTACTCAGACAATATGGTTCTGTTTAGGGGTGAGCGGAGTGGGTCTTAAGAGGCGGTCTCTGGCAGGAACGTAGCCTACATCCAATTTCACTGCATACGCTTCAAGGACAGAGGAGGGGGATGTCGGAAATGCAGCAAATCATTTCTACGGCCCAGCAAGAGAGAGGATCCCTCAACTGTATCTTACATGACATGACGAATCAACCTGTGAAATATATTTAAACGTGAAGATTTTTTCAATTAACTTTTATGACATCCGAAAATGTCTACATACCTGCATTCTCAAACTAGTGAATGAAACACAAAAAAGTCAGAGTAGTTGTCCTGCTGACGCCTAAACTAAGCACAATCAATACAAGAGTGATGGAGGCGGTTGTTAAAATTGCTCAGACAACAAAAGCATCAATGTTTTCCAAACCTGCTGACTCAGTTTGGTAATTTCCACTACATTTTACCGGCATTTGGGTTCCACTCAGCTGTCTGGCCACCCAGCTGGTGTGTTTCTCCTAACAGCTAATTAAAATTAAGCAATTAGTGGTGAGCTGTGAGCTTTTGGGCTGTAAAGATTCAAAGTGAGAAAGCAAACTCTTCATCCTGATTCTTTTAAGAAAATTCGTTATATTAATATGACAAGAACATCATAATGATACACATCAAAGGGGTGACTGATTCTTTTACCTTGCGCTGTCCCTTATAAGTAACCCTTAATATAAAAAAAACATACACAACAACACATTGACATAACTTGTATTGTCAGGTTTGGTGCGAAAACATTGTCTGCGATGGGAAGTATATCATTTTGATATTTCAATGTCAGCTATGTGTCAAATATGACAACAATTTTAAGATCTTCCAAAAACATAAAAAAAATTGCTATTTCATTTTGTTGAATCAAATGTATAGTAAATGCTATAATAAATAAATAAATAAATAAATAAATAGTGATTTATCTTGAATACACCATTTTGGCACAACAATTTGACTTTACAACGTTTTAAATTTTATTATTTTTCTAATATATATTTTGATTACTACTTCATATTTAAAGTACTAATGTCGACTGATTGACTATTTTTTTTCTTTTAAATATACATATGATATTCTATAATTCTATGAAATGTCAAAAATACAATGAAAATATAACTTTTTTACCCAAGATTTTTAGTAAGCTTATACCCATGTCAGAACTCTCAAGTTTTACGCATTATTATTTTTATTGCAAGCTTTTTCACTGTCAAGCAAGGACAATTTTCAGGATGGATTTTCACATCCATAACGCGAATCCATTGCTCATACACCAACACATGAAAATAAAAGTATTGTCATTAAACATGTTTTACGGAGAGCAAAACCTTGGCCATCTGTTGGATATATTTGATTCTGGTTTGCACAACACATGAAAATAAAAATATAGTAAATAAATATGATTTATACAGAGCTAACCCTTGGCCGTTTGTTGAATACTATTAATTCTGGTTTGCGAATTTTACTCCACATAAATCTTAAGACATTTTTGGCTGTCCATAACGCAAGTAAATTGATATGTTCTGGAACAGAAAACTTGTGCATAGACCGATATCTTCTGTTGTTTAAACACTATCAACAAGAGTTTTGTACATTATAAACAGTTGACTTTTAACAATTATATTTCAGGGGTTTTACGTCATGTCTATAAGCCTGGTATTGCCCATGCGTGCCCAATTCAGTCATTCATTTCTATATCATTTGGCGTAACTTAATCAACAAACCAAGATTTTAAACAGAATGTTCTTTACATGATGCAGAATGATTTCATATAGAAAACCTCATTTGTAAGTCGCTTTGGATAAAAGCGTCAGCTAAATGACTAAACGTAAATGTAAAACTAACTCACTTCTTTTCTAACCTACTCACTCTATCAAAAAAAAAAAAAATTTATTTATATATATTTTGTAACTTCTCTCTCTGTGTAACTCGGTAACATTGTTGTAGCACTTGTTCACCTATTGTTGTATCGGCTATTTACCGCTTCATTGTCTCCTCGACTATTGTAAGTCGCTTTGGATAAAAGCGTCTGCTAAATGACTAAATGTAAATGCAAAACCAAAGCTTTGTTTACGCAGGACATTTGAATCATAACTGAGTTTAAAAGTTTTTTGGATGAGGTGCAAATCCTCTTTCTTAAGGAGTTTCTGCACATGTCTGGAGATTATTCCAGGGGTTTGAGGGGCAGTCAGGAGGGGCAATACCCCTCCCATCTCAAAGAAAGCCCCTCCCCTCGGCCTATCAGGGCAATTCACTCACTCTTCTCCCCCTCACAGGGGCAACAGTGCAGTTTTCCATTCAGTGGATCATATCCTGAGACTTCTCCGGGCAATCCGACCCTTCAGAGGTATTTCTTCTTCTTTATCTTTAACATTTGGGCGGTTTTTATCTGCACGTGCGTCGACGCGTCACTGACACGAATTAACGGTTTTTATGACGTCAAATGTGACGCCTTGCAAACTCCTGAGGTAAAAACTTTTTGGCTTCTTTTAGAGATAACTTGATATCACACGAAAACATCACAATTGCAATATTAAACTCAATATATGAGGCTTACAGATGCTAAAAAAAACGTTTAGAGAGATTTATATTTTTACAGATGTTTGCTTTACATGACGTCAAACGTGTTTTAATTTAACATTTGCAGACGTTGGTGAAAAAAAACACGACATAAAATTAATAAAACATCGCATTTAATCCTAAAGTCTGACGCTTAATTTACCTCAGCAGACTTTTTCTCGCGGCATTCTCCTCGCGTCTTTATACGTCACACTCTTAGAAGACACCGCGAGTGACGTCACTAGACCGGATGACGTCATTAACGCGAGAGAGATGAGGTGGTCGCTCATTCATGGGTTTTTCTTCGTTGTTCGCGCCGGCGCGTAGACACGCCCACTTGGATACGCCTTAAACTTTCCCTGGCCAATCAGATCTGTCAACCAACATGATGGACTGCGACATTTCTTTTTAATGTATTTAATAATATTTCAAATATTCTCTGTTAGCAAGAATAGTATATGTCTATATTTACTTTTTAATTTTCAGTTTTGGGTTTTCTTTTTTAGGGAACGCCCTTTTGAACTCTGCGTTGTTTTTGGTTTTTATCGCACATATTTGACTCTTTATTGTTTCGCAACCCTCAAAACCAATTTCTGCCAACTTCAAGATCTCCCGAGGGCCTTCGCTTAACTTAAACTTATATTTTAATGAGCCACTGGAGCACACAAGCTGTAGAGTCTTGGCTGTCTTACATGGCCTGTAAAGTATCGCAGGCCAACGCTGAAGATCCAGAGGGTTTTCCTGGAATGAAGCGTCGCTTTGTTAAAAATTCATCCAGCGATTGTATTTGTTGCGAAACACATTTTAAGTATTGTACTTTTCTGCGTTTCAGCCCGGAGCGCTTTTCCATCATACCCTTGAAGGACGCATCTAAAGAGTTCATTGAGAAGGAAGAGGTTTATTACGGCGAGGCACGTTTAACAGGAGGTATCAGGAGTCGCACAGCAGGCGCCAATGGGAGCCTGGAAGCTGGCCAAGGTGGTGCTTGGATGGGTGGCAGTCTGGTGGGCCGCTGCCTTTTCGGTGCAGGCGCAGGCTGATGGAGACATTCAGGTCGGCCGATTCTCGGGAAAACCCGAGGGGGACGTGCAACTGAGGGTCCGACGGAGAGGCCAGGAGTCCCTTAGGGGGTAAGAACGTTTTTTGTGGTCTTCCTAGCTTCTGTCAGCTAAGTTCTTGGAGTAAACAGGCTTATTGAGCATAAGAGGTATTTGGACACCTGAGGGCTTTAAGGGAAAAGCTTAAGTGTGATGTAAATGCTTCAGCACAACTTATTCATGCCTTGCAAGACATGGATTGAATTTGCTGCTGTGGAAATCTACTGCTGGACACTTCTTACTACCTACTGTGATGTTTGGGCTGAAGCCAAATTTCAGCCTAGGTAGGTTGCCTGATTGTTCCCTAAAAAAGCAACATATGTGGCTGAGCCAGCTGTGAAAGTGTTTGTCAAATGTGTGTGAATATCCTGTGAAGAAAATTTAGGTACTCCGATGTCTCTGTATGTTGGTCGTCTCAACAGGGGTATCATTTCCTACAGATTTTAAGCTATGTTACAAGACATTATAGATTGCTTATGTTAAACGTGTGTGTCTCTCAGAAGAATGCATGATTTCTGAAGTTGTTTTGAGTTAAACACACCTAAACATATTGAAAGAAGTTGTAAGCGGAATTTATGTTGGATGTATTTTCAAAGCTTGGATGTGCTTCTCAAACTCAGGGTGGGCTTCTCAACCTCAGGGTGGGCATTTTTGTTTAGAAGCCAGTGCTGTGTATTTTACTCATTTTGGAGAAAACAATAGCCGTTTTGTACGGGGCTTACTGTTTGTTCCACATATTACTCTCACATGAGTTTGCTTTTAACTCCCCTTGAAAACTACGACAGGAAATGAGGTATTCCGATTATCCAAGGGCTATAACAAGGCACGTTTGTTTAAAAAAGTGCAGGTGAGAGAGTATTTTAAAACAGACATATCTTCCAAACAAACTCTAAAGCAAGGTTAAACAAACACTCGGAGTCTGTTGGATTAGCACTACAGTTGGAGGTACCATTCTTTAGAAACAATAGGGCTATTCTGCACGTCTAAATTGGGCACCATAATTAGAAGCAGTCATAGTTGACCTACAATGCACAGGGAGAGAGTTAATTCGATGTTTCGTCCAAATTTTAATCTCAGAAGGGAGTGTATGATGCAGTCATTGGAACAAAACCACAGTGCCCACTTGTCCAACACACAATTGCCCTAGGAGGGTTCCAAGACTTTTTTCTTGATCCAAGACTTCACAATTCCCACTGACTAATGTTGTAGCTACTCAGTCATCTAAAGAACTGTTTAATTACGAATTCTAACTGTTTGTAATCCATTTGTATAAGAACGTTGATTATAATCACTAAAGGGATATTCCCCTTAGTCTGACTGTGCACATTTGATCTACTGCTGATCAATTAAGCCAAGTTATCTTAGGTCAGACGGTTTACAAACCTGCAGTGGGGGATTTGGAGCTTATTGGCTCTCTTTCCTTAGCATAATTTGGCTGTCACATGATCACATAGCGTCCAGGGGCCCCTTAAATAAAGGTTAAATCTGGGAGACTGCTGTTAAAGCTATAGTCTCGGGTAAGAATATGATTATGTGGTCCTTATTGGCTGATGCCAAGCAGAAAGCCTGAGGAGTTCTGCAGAGTGCTCAACTAGACGTTTTGTGGACTTGGCACGAAAAAGCAAAAACAGAAAATCATTTGTTCAACATGTCTTGAAGGCAATGTCAGTTCCATTAGACTCTGAAGACGGGTTTGGGGTACAATTGATGTTCGAGTCTCAAGAGAGAGTGAGCTCTTTGTTTTGAATAAAAACTTCTTTAAACAGTTGTCGGGCATCAAAGAAGTAGAAGCCAGCAATGTTTTGTTTCAGATTTGTGCACTGTAGAAATACATTCTTAAGAAGACAATTGGGAAAAAATGTTCCCCAATATGTAATTACCAGAAGCCGTGTGTAAAACTTTCAAGATTTTTAACTCGAATCATCACTTGAATTAATTGCAAATGGTAAATTGACCTGAGAGTAGCTCAATTTATAATCATATAATAATTTGGTGCCAGCTTGTTTAATACTGTACATCTCATGTGTGATAGGCCTCACCAAAAAGAGAAAAATATATTGCAACATTTCAGTCAGTGTACCAACATGATAAAGTAAGTTTGTAAGATAAGTGCATCCGTATGTGTCCATAATAGCATGCCCAGAAATTCTTATCAACTTATCAAATGGACTTGTTTCTTTTATTGTTCCTCACAAGAAAAAACACTTCATTGCTTTCTGTTGTCTTTAGCAGATACAATCAGTTGCTTCATAATTCATAAGTATTGTGCAAAAGGCTTTTCAAAAATTCCTCATTTCCACAGGAGTTTGCGCTTATAACTCATATGGAAAGTCCCTTCCCCGTTTGACATTGCTTCATAAGTTTGTGTAGTCTAGACAAGGATATGTTTTGGAGGTTATGAGGGTCATTGGCATGAACAGGCCAAGTTGGACACAAAAAGACCTTGGAGATCAATGTGATCATGGGATCTTAATAATGTTAAAATAAGTTAAATAGCTTCAGGCTGGTAATCCAACAATACAGGGGGCTGGGAGCAAATGCCACTGAATTGACCTTTAACCCCTTTAGGAGTGGTACCCTGTGGGCCAGAATTGTTCTATCTTTGTCTGTGACCACTCCAAGATAACCGACAAGCCGTCACGAGAGCTCCTGTTTAGTTTTTATGACCTCACCGAAAGTCTGGCAGAGTCCGTCAAAGCAGGTCCTGATTTCCTATCTCAGACTGGTCGTTGAACTTTTGCCTTGGAATTCGGTTTGTGAGGGGTCATTTGTGCGGCCCCTCCAAGAACTGTTCTGAAAAGTTTTATCCAGGGAGCTTTAGTGACAAATTGATGCAAATTTTTGGGCTGGTAGATCTTGTAAATGTAAAAGATTTTTTGAAGTTTATAAGATTTGTGAAATGAATTGGTTCCAGTTGAGGAGTCACATGGTCTTCCCAGGTATTTGCCTTGTAGCGGAAAACCCTTTACCAATTTATGTGTTGGTTTGTATTTCAGAGGCTGCGTCTGAAAATGTTTTTTATTTAGTTTTTTATTTTGTGTGGTAAACACACAGGGCTGCAACTAATGCACTTCATTTGCACAAGGATTGCATGTTTAAAACGCCTTTGTCTCTGCCCTTTTTTTAGCTTTAAAAAATGTTACTTTCAGTTTTTTTGATACATTTCTAGGATTATATCCACAATCTAATTTTAGTAATATATCTCACAGTCGTCTTCTGGTAGTGTTTGCTGTCCATCTTGGTGTCTACCTCTTCTATAGCAGTTTTAAGACTTTTTTTTCCAGAAGCAAGATTGGTTGATTCCATGTTACAGATACTTCAACATTTCTAGTTTAATTTCCTCTACTGCTTTTGTTTTCAGCAATCCCAGCCTCCCACCCCCTGTCCACTTCCACTTGTTTTCTTTACCTCCCACTGTTTCTTGCCCTTTTACCAGCATTTTCCGTTTCCATTTTCCAACATTTAGTGCTCTATCTGCCCCTACTCTCTTCAGCTCTCCATCTCCACAGTTGGCAGTCGCGTCGTCTGGTATTGTGGTTGAAAATCCATCAATCAAACGATTTAAAGTACAGCTGGTTGTCCCCAGGTGAATGACAGCAGTAAACATCTTGTCTTGAAGAGCAAAGGAATTTGTGTGTGTGTGTAGAAAGACAGATGTCCAAGGCTTGTTTAAAGCTCTCTTTATAGCAGACTTAACTTGGTGCTTATAGAAATAGTTTTTTTTCACAGTGAGGGTCCAGGTTGAACGGAGATCCTCTGAGCTTTTTGAAAGGAAACAGTGAACAGTATCCAAAGGCGTGGTACAGTCTGGAATTGAATCCGGAGCATTTGGTGGTCTTGGATCAAATCGTTGCCTAAACAGTGGCCCCTAAAACAAGGTCTTACTCGTGAGAAACCACAACCAAGCAAAAAAACGTTTTAGAATTGGTCTTGTAGCGTCATTTCTCTGGACTAGGTCTAACTCTTTCTGTTGGTGAGAAAGTCGAATGGGTTCTTTTACATTCTCATGGATAAGGAAATTTGGGAACATTAGAGGTGCTGCAGTAAATATATCTGTCTCAGGATGTTTGGCTTGGATCTTACTCAAAACAAACTGGCTTTTTTCATGTTCCTTGGAAAGATGTATCGTTCTTCAGCCACTCAATGAGCTGCAATTTTTTCCAAAGTTCAGAAGGTCTTTGAGACTGCAGATATTTCATTCTAAAATGGATTGTAATTAATTCATTTCAATGGATTTGTTTTCTTTGTTTCAGGCCCAATGTATGTGGTTCTCGCTTTCACTCCTATTGTTGTCCAGGATGGAAAACGCTTCCTGGGGGAAACCAGTGCATCGTCCGTAAGTATCTGCAGCATTACGTGACAGACGCAGAAAGTATTTGTTTTTAGATTTGGAGACTGAACATTTTATGGTACATGCACATCTTAAATTTTGCTTGACTACAAAGTCAGGGTCACTCATAGGACAAAATGGGATTAAGTGCCTTTCAGCAAGGTACGATGGCTTCAGGGTAAACTGAAGTCAGGAATGTTAAAGCTAAGACATGTTCTGTTATGGCTAAGTGATATATCGGTATCTGTATTTATTGGTAGATTATTGTCAATATCATCATAAAAAAAGTTTGATATAGCACAAATCTGCAAACCCCAGATCAAAAATTGCCTATCAAATAGTTTTATACATTAGCGTGCCAATATTGACAAGAAAGCAACCCATAAGATCTATCTACGTTGCTGCCTTGCTTTACTCTCGAATTTGGGTTCGTCATCGCCATGCGACAATAGAGCGCATTCAAAATAAGTTACTCAGTTTGCTTTTTTGTTTACATTTTTAACAAAAAAAGGGAAATCTCAGCTTGCCAGAGTGGCAATTTTTTGGTTTGTTTTCCTACGTGTGACACACTTCTTTTTCACAAGCACTCTCGCCGCACATCCATTTTGTCATGCATTGTCGTGTCAGTCATTTTCTTCTGTAACAACAGTAGCTGAATAAAAGTCCTTCATTAAAAAAATTCACTTTTTTTTTAAAGGAAGTCAATTATATAAGCAGTTTTGCTTCTAGGCTGAATTTTTTTGTTGACTTGAATGAAATGATTGTAGTAGTTTTGAGCAGTCTAGTGAGTAGTAAAGGCAATTCATCATAGCATAGCATAGGTTAATATTAAAAGCTATATTCCTGTGAAAAAAAAACACATTTACAAAACATCAGAATATATGGATAAAACAGTATAAAATAAGTTTTTTTATTTTCTCTTTGCCCTAGTAAGATGCAAAAATTAAAGTAAAGTGTTAAAATACTAACTTATGTACTTCTATTTTTTTAATAAAGGTTATTAAATTATGTCAATAATTATCGGTACCGATCAGTTGGAAATGTCATGTTGCTGATTCATAAGTAATTGTCTTCCTACAGCAATCTGTAGGAACTCATGTGGTGATGGGTTTTGCTCAAGGCCCAACATGTGTACCTGCTCTAGTGGCCATCTTTCCTCTAGCTGTGGAGCGGCCGCAGGTGAGTTCCGTTATCCTTGCAGCTAACTCAATATTGTAAGAACTGAAATACAATGTTTTGAAATGTGTGATAACCTCAGTTGCAGTTTTTTCCCTACCTTGCCTGCTTTTAAATTGGTTAAGGCTCCTAGTCATATATTTCTTGAACGTTTTGAAGTATATATTAAATTAAATGTTGTCTCAGATGAGAGGTAACTGAGCAGAGGGACTGCCATCCAGGAAATTTCTTCAGCAGCTTATCACATTTCTTGGGAATCATCAGCTGTTTTTGGTTGAAAAATGTTCTGACCACTTAGAATGCCTTTTTATACAGACATCTAAAGGTTTTCATTTTTATTAAGGTCTGGTTTGCTAATTTTTGGATACGTAGTTTAACATAAACACAAGTTTCTGTTTCTACACCTGCCAGAATGTCTGTCCGTTTTTCAGCAATTGCCAGGAATATGCGGTCATAGACAAACAAACCCAAAAACACCTAACCATAGGGTTTGGTTTCGCAAGCCATAAACCTAGAGAAACCCAATTTATTTTGCAGTGAGAAATTGACCATTTATTTGCCTGCTTGGAAGCAAACACTAAACAAACACTCATCATCTGTTTGGGCAGCCTAATAGGATTTGTGAGATCAGTTTCACTGTCATTACGCCCACTCCACCACGTAGCGGTTGGGAGTGGCCACATTTATGCGTCAGGGGTAAGTCTATGATTGCTCCATAAATAACAAGCGGTCACATGACTGTTAGAAGAGCCATTAACGTCCAGATGTGCATGATAAATATAACGCCTAAAACAATCTGCTTTAACCAGACTTAGGTTAACTGAGCTTGGCCAAGCTGGTTTAGCAGGTGTCCAAACCCATCTACCCTTGCCAAGTCTTCGACTGCTGTCCTTTTACATTTTCAGCCACAAAATCAGCCATTACATTCAATCCTTCAGGTTATAAATGTAGCTTTTACTAATGCACAGCAAAAGAATTAACACTCAACACCAATGCTCTAGATTTGTAGTATTGCAAGCCCTTAGATTTATTTTAAGCCTCAATTACGTTTCGCAGTGAACTTAACATTGACAGGCTGTGGATTCCCATGCTAGATGCGCAAGACAGACGGCCATAAAGGGCCTCTGTTCAACGGCTTTGCTCACGTTTCCTGCCTTCTGCGTAGCTTGTGAAAAAAGAACAGATGTTACTGCTGCTTACAGAGGTGCATTGTGGGGCTGGAACCTCAGGGAACCCCACTTTTGCGCATGTTTGCTTGTGTGGTTGAGCACGTGCAGCTCTCTTCGCTGTAGCCCCCCCACCCGCACTTGTTGGGGGCCGCCAACAGGTCTAGCCGATGAAGTAATTTCCTGTTCTTTAGGAAAACTCGACCCTACCCAAATGCTCACAGGCTTGGCTGTTAAAAGCATGCCATCACCAAAATTAGGCTGAATGTTTAAGGCTCAGTTTTTTTCATTAATATAATAACTTGCTCTATGTTTTAGTGTTTTTTAATGGTAACGTCATGGCTTGTTATCAATAGAAAAATCAAATGATAACACATTTTTTAGGGATGGAAAGAATAGTAGTTTCGTTTTGGACTGAAACTAAATGGTACGGCGCCGGTGTTTAGACAGAACAAAGCCGTTGGGAATTACCGATATTTTTAAAAGCATCACATCAAAGATGATTTCTTGCTCCTCTGACAACTCTAAATGATCATCTTGGAAATTATTTTTAAAATGACAATATTTTATCTGCCAAAGCAGTGTTAAATTATTCTGTTTAGATGGAAATATTTGTTCAGTGATTTTGTCACCTGGCCAAAGAATTTCTAGTTCCTAAAAATCTTTGAGAAAAGAAACACACAAGCTTGCTGTTTGGAATAATATTTTTACTGCTTTACAAGACTGTGGTTAAAATATTTTACAGTGTGGATAGGTTTTTGGGGTTATTTCTGTTTAAAAACAAGGTCAGATGAGTAATGGTTGGCTGGATGGAGAGAAGATTTGGGATATCAAAACAAATGTTCAAAATCTGGAACTTTTCCTTCATTTGCAGTCCAGTCCTGCAGTGTTCGTTGTATGAACGGAGGAGTTTGTAATGAAGATGCCTGCTCATGTCAGAAGGGCTATACAGGAACTCATTGCGGACAGCGTAAGTGACATCTTAAAGATTTGACTCATAAAGCCACACGCAGACACTTATAGCAAACTAAACAACCCAAAATATGGCATTTATCTCAAACATTCTTTGACCATTTTGTTACAGCCGTGTGTGAGAATGGATGTCAAAATGGGGGCCGCTGCATCGGACCCAACAGATGTGCCTGCGTCTACGGTTTTACTGGACCACAGTGTGAAAGAGGTAAGTTCCTATCATTTCTAAATTGTGTTGTGGCACACTAAGAAGTCTTAAAAGAATGTGAGGTTTGTTTACTGCCTTGCAGCTGTTTTAAAAATGTGGCCACACAAGCCGTCAGTGCGATATCATGACCCAGAAACACTAGAATAATGTGCGGTGCTTCGGTTTTGACGTGTCTTTAATAATGAATTTTAGCCTTCACCGTAGCAATTGTGAAATTATAAATACAGTTCAAATTGTTGCCGAATCTCCCCCAGCGCTGGAACAATGAAGTAATCGAGGCAAAAAAACGACAGTCTCCCTTATGCCTGCCAAGACACTCTTGAGGTAAAATCCTTGCCTGAAATGACAGAGCGATGTGACCATAAAGACAAGGTTCCCATAAGGCCGTGCGAAGTGTGTGAGACCAACACCCCGGGCTTGCATGACTGAATACCTGACTCCTTTTGGAATACTCCACCCTCCTTGTGCATCACACGCCGGTTCACATGGAAAATAAAAATGCAAGGGGGTGGAAAACTTAGAAAGACATCTGGCAGCAGATAAAGGAAGGGTGTAAATGACAAGAAAACGATCTGCATGGAGCCTTAGACATTTTCTTTCTAGAACTAGGGGTGGTGGATGGGGACCCCAGCTGTGTATACAACTAGCACAAACAATCCTCTCTTCACACTAGGAGTGTTGTCCACCAGCTGCCCCCAGGTGACTCTTTCCCCGGCCACCCGACCACATCCATTCTCTTTGGAGACGTCTCTCACAGACCTCCAGACGACCCTCAAGGCTGTTGGGTGTCTGGAGGAGGCTGTTAAAAGCCAACAGCAAAGTATTAGTTACATCAGCTTTAAAGATTGATTGATTGAGAGATAGATTGATTGATATAGAGGGAGAGAGAGGAACCAGTTCCACTGTCTCTCCCCGTTAACTCGGCCTTAATCCAACATCTGTTGTCCAAGGGTGCATTTGTTAGCAGAACAAAACTTATGTGAGATTTGGCACACTACTCTCTGTTTAAGCAAATCAAAGGTGACAAGAAACTTATGAGTCAATTAAGTTGACATAAGAGTACAGAAAAAATCTGTGTCGAATACACTCCTTACCTCACTAGATGGCTACATGAAGCTTTGAAAATGTGAGGATAGTAACCTCTTATTGTAAGTTTAACCCAGCGTTGGTGACATGCTAATTCATCACAATTCTAAAATTATGTTTTTCAAGTCAAGTTTCTCTCTTTGTTTGATTCCAGAAGCAAATTGGTTTTCTAACAATGACATTGTGCCTAGGAAACCTAAGAAGTGACCTAAGAAGAACCTTTTTTTGGTTGTGTGCACATTTTGCGAGCAAGATGTGAGCTCAGCTTGGGTGCGGTTTACAGAAAGAGATATATGAGATCACTTGAGAAATAATGTCAGACAAATTCATCTTATTTATATTCCCTGTTGCATATGTGGTAACAATAGCCTTCGAAGAACAACAGAACACATAATATTTATGTTGCAATTGAGAATGGAGTTTTCCCAAATTAACGTCTACGTCACTTCAAACGTTTTAGTCTTAGAAAAAAATCACTTACAGATTGAAAAGAAATGCAATCTTCATGTAAAACCTCACAAGACTATGAATGGTGGTAGGCTCATTTGTGAGTCATAAAATGCTTGAAATCATGGATTTCTATACTTGTGAGGGAGAGATAAGGTAGATCTAAAGACACTGTTTTTGCTGCACTTTAAATCATTGAGCAGTAAAAGTGTTTGTTGGTCATACCAGTCAACATCAAAGCTTTGCACAAGAGGGCTTGAGCGTATAATGTTTCCTTCGCACTAATCTTCTCGTGAGGGCAAAGTTTTCTTCCTGAGACCTTCATTCCTCTGTGTCCGTGAACTAACAATTTTCCAATAAACTGTTTATTTTTGCAGTTCTCATATCTTGATATCCACTTTGATTATACTAAAATAGGTCCAGACATAGCAGTGCAACCATTCCAAGTCATTGATTCCTCAGCACGTTTTTGGTAGGACGTCAAGTTTCCACTTCTGTCGTTCACTGTGCAGCTGGTCCCCTGAGGCTCCGCGTTCCAGACCAGATTAACTTGCTTCAACTTATTTTTTTCATTTCGTAGAAGGTCCTTTATGACAGATTAGTCTCTTTGGTCCATTAGCATTAGGGATGATGAAAACGGCCCGAGTCACTGGAGTATGAAGACGGCTCTCCATCACACAGAATATTGTCCCAGTCCTTTCAGAGGCATTGTGTGTTTCCTTGGAGTTTGACATTATGATGCATATGTCTTCTCAGAAAGAAGTAATAGTTGGCAGACGTTGTTGGCTCGAAAACCACGTAGTGACTAAACGGAAAGACGAGGCGAATAAGCATTTAGAGGGAATGAGATGTAGGTAACTGGTTTCAGTCTGACCACCCGGTCGGTAATCAAGGCAAAAATACAACTAATGTCTACGTAATATATGAAGTATGTTTCTGGGAAACAGCGTCCACACGTTACTGTCAGAGTGACCTTGCAATGTCCCACCGCAGTGCTCTAGACATTTGAGAGAGGTGGCACTGGTCCTACCAAGTTTTACGGTTGATGACAGCAGCTCTTAATTTGTTAGCGCAAGAGTGGAGGAGCGAGGCAAAAAACAAAAATACTAAAACCACATCCACACAAGTTAAATTAATTTAATAAATCAGTACAAATAAAAACATACAATTGTTTATGACTTTAATTCATGCGTTGTTTGTTTATACATAAACTCTCTTTCAACACTTCAACACTAAAATTTTTCAACATTACTGTAATGTACCAATATTTAACAGTACAAAAGTAAAAACACTGTCCCTTTCAAACTGTGCTACACTTGAGCGTGATTACTGTAAACACATCAGGTGTCTTTGATTTGCGCTCTGCATAGACTGAAGTCACATTTTAATTCAATCTCCTGTATTATAATATAGCCGGTCCTTATAAGGACAGTTGCATTATGTGTGATGAGAGTAATATTTGTAATAGTTTTGAGCGGGGTGACACACATTTGCATGTAAAAGGGATGTGTGTATTGGATGTGTGTCACAGTGACAGTTGAAGTTCACGGATGAATACACAAGTCGCATAATGTAATAATGCTTTTTTTAGGTATTACAGCTTTTTGGGCCGGAGACACTGATAGATGAGTTAATAAATGAAGAATGAGAGACGAAATGAAGTTGAAGAATACACGACTTTAAGTGTGTAACATTTCTGTGCATTAGACTTCTAAAATGCAAAATAATATTGACTAGTTCTAGACAGATCTTTGGGGAAAGCTGGTTCCATCAGCTAGAAAACTTGTTGTCTAGAGCCCGGCACCACCACTACGCTGTTATTCTTTGGCCTTGTTTGCACACAGATGGAGCTGAACTGAACTTGGCTCTCAGAGGAACGTCTTCTGAACGATGTTGGCCAAAATGTTTCAGACTTAAGGGCTCCAACTTCTATATAGATCAAAGGACCAGGCCGACAGACCTCAGCAGCTTACAGAGATGTTTTAGTTCTTTGTTTCAAGACATTGGTTGCTCAGCACTGTCAGCCATGTAGTCAACACTGTAGAACTGAGATTAAAGTGTTGTTTTCTAGAAGAAAGTTCGTCCAAATGTACATAAATGACTTGCCACCCCTCATGCAATGAATATGTGTTGTCCGGTCAATATTACCAGAGCTAAAAGATGATGTTGGTAAAAAATGAAGGCATGCACAGGTTTGTAAGGCTTATGTTGTCATGAACAATAAGGTGAGCGTTTCATGCACGCTTATAGATTCTGTTAGCTCGCTGAATGTTCTTCTATTTAATTTATTATTAATTTAGGGTACATTTCAAGATTTTATTTTATACTGTAAACTGGTATTAAAATGTTATCTATTAAGCAGCTGAAACAACGCATTTGAAAATACTTGAAGAAAATTGAATACATTGAACTTTATATATTAATATATTAAGCTCAGTATATTAGTATAACAATATATTAAGACACTCAATTTTTCATTTTTCCAAGTGCTTTAGTTTAATGTCATAACTTTCAGCATTGGAAATTGAGCAATTCCACAAATCAACAAGATCGTGATTTCTTTATTTAGAGCCTTAAAGACTTGCAGCTCCTGTGAATATCGTCACTTGCATAGCATGATGTATTGAGTACTGGACACTCCCTGACACATCTGGGTCCTGTCTTATCTTTAGTCCCAACCATGCGCAATTAATCTATCCCAGATGTGCACAGGATTCTCGCTGTGGGTCGCCTCCGTTTGGAGAGAGGACCTGCATTCCTGGGCTCAAATTGTCCAGGAAGAACAGTCAGGTCGAGGGGGGCGTTGAGGCGACAGCAAAAGGATTTTAAGACTCGCTATAGTTTTTTCTCTGTTACTTGCCTTCTTGTGACCTACTTTTCTAATGCCAGTCCCTCTTGGGTCAGAATGTATGTTGAGTATTACATTTCACATGAAATATCACCAAGTATACTTTTTTATGGTAAATCAGTAGGTCATTTCCTATTCTGGTAAACCAGTTTTTAAGTATACCTCTGAGAATAACAATGTCTTGATGTAGTATAGCGTCAAGTATCACAAGCAACCTCTTGAAGATTTGATAGCCAGCGGTGCATTTCTTTAAGGTTACGCTCAAAGGTTCAGCTTTATTGAACACAAATGAGCAGACATTCAACTGCTTGGTTTACTTTAGCATCAAGATGGTTTATTTGCTGTTTAAAACATTCTTAAGTTGTCTCATTTGGCCATCGGCACAAGAAACATCACGGTGAAAGTAGAAACAGACCAAGTACCACCTTAATCTCGATGCAGGGTCAACGTTTTTAGCCAAAAACAAAAAGTGTTCTCATAGACTCATACAGTCCAGCACTTTCTTAGTCATTATCTTATTACCTTATTAAATAACTGTGAAAGACCTCTATTGTAAGAAAATTCCGAGACTTACCTCCAGCATGGTAACTAGCAGCAGAGGATTTGCCATCATTTTGCAAATTTTTTTTAAGTGACACATCACAATTCGCTTTTAATGCTAATGTCTTGCCTTGTATTTAAACATGTTCTCCTCTCTATCACACTTGCAGACTACAGGACAGGACCTTGCTTCACACAAGTCAACAACCAAATGTGCCAAGGTCAGCTGAGTGGCATCGTCTGTACCAAGACGTTATGCTGCGCCACCATCGGACGAGCGTGGGGTCACCCGTGTGAGATATGCCCCGCCCAACCGCACCCTTGCCGAAGAGGTTTTATTCCCAACATCCGCACCGGTGCCTGCCAAGGTGAGGTCTTCCAAGTGTCCATTTCTGGGAGAGAGATTTAGTAATAGGGATGATATACTCCATTGCCATTTCAACCAGCATCTGAAAAAATAGCTTACTCTTTTCTCTCTGAATGTCTGGTTCACATGTTAGAGGAATTTTTGCCCTGATGACTGGCCTGACGGAGCAGATGAGCGTAACAGATGTTTTGACCTGTGTTTGGTAAACCGTAACATGCGAAACTACGTAGAAGAATTACTTAGCAATGTCAAATATTTAGATGACTTCCATTAAGAGATGGGGCATCTGCCTGCAAATGGGATTACATCCAGCATAAGTTGTCTTTGTTTACAGTTATGTGGGCTTATATATATATATATATATATATATATATATATATATATATATATGGATATGTAGTATACAAGCACATATAAACTCTCCAATGTAAAGCTTTTGCTTAGGGGACCTTTTTTAACTAAAAGACATAAAGAGAAATCTGAAAGGCTCCTTCTTACTGAAATATTCAATATCTAACACAATTTTGGCCTGGATTTACCCAAACGTCTCTCTGGATGAACTACAAAGCACACATGTACACGTTTAGAAGGGATGATTTTTGTGCCATGAGTTGAGCCTTCGAGCGCTCAGTGGTGTTTAATGCAAGAAGTTATTTTAGGAATATATTAAAGGACAGATTGGCACATTCAGATTCAGCATAAGGGTCTGCAGATTTCAGTTTGGGAACCAAGAATGTGTATATCAATAGAAAGATAAATCAGATGCAGAAGTTGGATGATGGGCCTGTCTTGATGTCTGTTCGCCGGCCAGACATGTTGCCGCTGTCCAAACTCATCCAGACGTCTGTACAATCAGATCGTACCAAAGCTCTTTAGTTGGGCTACGAAGCCCAAAGGCTGTTCGTTCAGATGAAGAATTCAGATCAGCTTACCTCAGACTGTGAGTTAAAAAATGTGCCCCCAAAAAACAAGCAAATTTGTAAAGTGTCTGATGCAAGCCCATCTAAGAAAACACAACTGCACGTTTTGACACGTTGTGGGTCGTCAGATCAAGATTTTCCAAATGGCACTTCGTTACTTTTGCTATTTACTTTAATATTTCTATTTCGGTTAAATTTCAATTTGTTTAGATTTATTTTAGGTAATAATTTTAGTGTATCAACTAAGGCAATATTTAATTTTTTAGGCCAACATTTCATCTTATTTCAGTTAGCAGTAAAGTATTTTCCTGTCATTTTGTTTAAAAAATAATGCTTGATACATGCAACTATGCTGTATAATCAAATTGTAATAGATTCAACACTGAAGTAATCGCTGTGATTTGTTTTTGTGTTGTCAGATGTGGATGAATGTCAGGCTGTTCCTGGACTGTGCGCTGGAGGTAATTGCATCAACACCGTCGGATCGTACGAGTGCAAATGCCCCGCGGGTCATCGACAAAGCGAGACCAACCAGAAGTGTGAAGGTATGACCAACATGGTAACATTAAAAATGCAAAGGAAAAAACTGCTTACTTTTTGAAAAAACAAAATACTACTATTTTTTTATAAATCCGATTTTCCCAACATTCAAGTTTTGTTTGTTCAATTATATACTAAATGTAGTTTGGAATCTTTTTCTTGGGATACTCCGTCCTGCTCGGTTTCCTCCATTTAAGATTGCTATTTGATAGCGCTGCTTGAATGGAATTTAAACAATGCAGATTGAAAATAATCTTGTGATGCTGGGGGGGTTCTGTTGATCTTGGACTCAGTCCTGTCATTTACATCGAAAGATAGTGGACTTTCATGCCAGTTCTTTTAGTCCTTATCTATTACACTATTTTACTCAAATTGCATATTAGGGGCGTTTACTGTACAAGCATAAGCCATTGCAAAGTACTTCAACTTCAGATTGTTTGATAAAGGCAAATAAATGGATGAATATTTTTCAAGGATAACTGCTTATAACATTTTGTAACTACATGACATGTCTGTGAAGGTTTAAAGAGGCAGAACTTTAGTCTGCTCGGGTGAAAGCAGACGTTTGCTCTTGGTCAGAAACAGAGAGCGTAAGGAATCCTCTAATTAGATGCTCGGGTGCAGTCAATGAGACCTGCCGAGCGTTAGACTTTGAGTGTGAACGGCTGGATTTTGGCAGGAAAAGTATTTCTCGGTTCTTTGAAGCCATGCTGAGGGTGGAAAAACCCAGGTGGTGGATGTGCTGGATGGGAAGGGGGATAATTATAGGACAATGGGGTGGTGGAAAAAGTTTTGCCTCGGGTGAGGAGGTTTGGTATAACTTATGGTGCTTACAGGGCAGTTTTCTGAACTACAGCTTTACATCTAAGTTCCTAAAGGGATTCTTGACATGTTTTTATGAAGAAACTGATGTTATTTATAGTTCTTTTGTCTTCTGAGGTGACTGCACGTTTATCCAGGTGGCACACAGTGCTCTCAAAACTTTACATCACTTCCTTTTGAAAGAGGTTTTGGTGACCACGGCAGAGCGATCCACGCACATATTCATCAAACAAGCAACCGACTTAGCCCACATCCTTACACACAACGACTGCATATAATTGTACTTTAATAAATGTTATTGCACGTGTGTATAAATATAAAAGCGACAGCAGTTAAAAGAAACCAAATGCTTTTCCATCTGTTGAGTTTGTGTTTTATTTGAGTTTGTGCTCATAGTTTTCTTTCATTCTAGATAATCAGAAAACCTGTTTTGTTTCAGATATCGATGAATGTGCGACTATCTCCGGAGTGTGCGACGGTGGAGAATGTACGAACACGGCCGGCAGCTATGTCTGCACCTGTCCGCGAGGTTACGTCACCAGCACTGATGGATCCAGATGTGTCGGTGAGTCTTGAATGAACTCACACACCCGCAAGCGCGTGTAACCGCACACTTGACCTCACGCTCATGAACCACATCTGGGTTGCAATGCCTGTATGACTCACGGATGAGCCTCTCTGCGGTCAGCCACTTCAAGCCTAGACAAATGTGTTTATGTGGGTTGGCGTTTGTATACAGACCTGTATTTTTCCAGGAAACAGGAAATAAATATTGAAGGCGACACCGCAAACAAAATCTAACATTTTAAACGAATCTTCAGTTTCTTAGTCTTATTATGGTTGTTGAAATCTGATTGAAACACTTTCAATCTTATATGGCATCTGTTTTTCTCAGAAAGCGTTTTTTGGATAATCTGAGGACAGGTTTTAATGAAACAAGTCAGTCGGCGGATATTTTCTCTTCTAAACATTCTAGATCACCACAGCACTGAGAATGTGGACTTTGTCTGTATTTTTAGTGTATATGTGTGTGTGTGTGTGTATATGTTGCATTTCTTTACATCTTGTCTTGAATTTCTCACTGTTGCCTCCTCATCTGTCTTTCATTACTTCCTGATCTGTAATGTCCCTGGGTAAGAATAAAGAAACGTGAGATGTTGGCCCCTGGCTGACGCATTGACGTGTTGAATATTCCCAGAAACCTGTCTCGATTTTTGACAGTGTCTTACCATACATATGGATCTGGTCAGGCTGGAGTCAAGACTTTAGTGTTAAACATAAATGTCTACAATTGTTTTATAGCCACATTAGAACCTTTTAGAGTCCATTGTTTGAAAGGGAAACATCTATCTTCCTAATGTTAATATAGGTCTGTACAGTAACTTGCAATGTCATATTTCATACAGAGATGGCAATATAGAGGCAAATGTTAAAAAGGCCGTATTTTGGGGGGTGTTGTGTGTATTTGCCCCACAGCTGGTTATTTGTTTCTCAGAACCGGGCCGCAGGGAATAACTAAGGTTGATGCTAATCAGCGCTAATGCACTTTTGCTCAGTGAATATCAGGGCTTTGATATATCCACAAACATGTGAGAACACACATTCAGAAGGGGACGTCTGGTTTCAATTGAAACCGGCGTTCCCATCAGCACCATTGCGAAATCCACCCTACCCCCTTCCCTAAACCTCAGATTCGATCCCAGAGGTTTAGGGGGGTGCGGATAGAACCTGCAGACGAATGGCCTCTTATGTACAATGTAATTGGTCTAGATTATTCCACATGGACTTGATTTATGGCAGACCGCTGGCTCATTAGCTGAGTTAATCGACTTGCGCCCGTGTGGAATCCATGTACTCACCCTATCTCAACAAGCCCACCACCACCGCCCCATGGTCGACCTTGACCGGGAAAAACTTCCAGCACCATTCCAGAAGAACTCCCATTTGAAACATCTTGAGGTCTTCTGTGGTTTTCTTTACCTATACACTTGCCAACTCATAAATAAGTCTCCGCTGGGAAGGAGCACACGCTGCACATGGACCTGACTTCCTGTAACTGCAACTGTACACGCAATAAAAGTATTTGTGGTATTTGTAAACTGTTATGTTTAGCCGTCTGTCGTTTGGGTGAAATCTTTGATTAAGTTATCATAAAACAATGTGTTGCTAGCAGATGAAAGCATGTTTAATTTCAAGTAGCAATCTGAATGTTAGTCATATTTCTTTTTTCCTGTGAAATCATACCGATATATAACATATAAAACAAATGACATGGTATATACCAGTTATAAAAACAAAAACGTTTTTAAAACTGTGTAGCGACAAATGCAATTTCATATCCTCTCGATAATGCAGGAAATTTAGTTTTTTTTTATTGTTAATAAAACTATTAACATTTTCACAATATTGTGAGTACTTTTGTTTTATATATATATATATATTGAACATTATTCATTCTGATTTGTATAATTATTTAAATCATACATATTTATAAGTGTTTATACATATTTTAATAGAAATATATAAATTCGATATATCATATAAATAATATAAATTAATATAAAGTTTAAATACTAAATAGCACTTTCATAACCAAAAATAATTCCCCCCCAAAAAGTATTACTATTGAATTACTATTTTAAAGTGTGTTAATGTTATTTGTCATGTTTTATCATGTTATTGCGCATGTTATTATTAATTATAAGGCACACTACAAATACAAAATTATCATTCTTTTCTCCCTGACAGATCAAAGAGTTGGTACCTGTTTTTCATCTGTGACGAGTGGCCGTTGTGCATCGGAATTGGCCGGTCAGTACACAAAGCCACAGTGTTGTTGCGAGACGGGCCGCTGCTGGGCCCTTGGACACATTCCGGAGATGTGCCCTGTCAGAGGATCAGGTGAATATATAAAATAAACACGACAAACACTTGAAATATTTCTGAACTAGACATGACCCTAAACCACGCGACAGTTCTGTCACGATAAAAAGTAGTGTTGTAATAAATGACTTTCCTCAAACTGTTTTACAATCCAAACAACATCCAGAGAAGGAATGTCTTTAGATCTACAAGAGTGGATCCTTACGCGGCACTCCAGGAAGACTTCTTTCAGACATACCTTACAGAGCGACTGAAACACTTTCTTTCATAGCCTTTTCTTCACACCCATGTGTTTTGCGCTCCTCCACCCTCTCTCACACTGTTTGAACTTCTAGAATCTCGGAAAGAAATATATCTATCCTTTTAATTTCTCATATTGCTCATTATTTGTTTGCAGATGAATACAGGCGTCTTTGCATTCAGAGGCTGCCGTTCGCCACCGGTAATGGAGGGGGAATCCATGGAGGAACCGTCAACGGCGGTGGCGTATATAACGGCGGTGGTGTTTACAACGGTGGCGGTGTTTATAACGGCGGCGGCGATTTCAACGGTGGTGGGTTTAACGGCTACGGTATCAAAGTCCCCACACAGAACGGAAACGGAGGCACGTATATTTCCGGTGGCGACCCAAATGGAAATGGCAACGGTGGCCCAAACATCAGTAAGTTCTTGACTTCCAAAGATTGAACTTAAATTCAGAATGGAATGTAAAATGTCTTATATGTTTCTCAGGCCAGTTAAATGAGACCACCATAGATGTGTGCAAGCACTTCACCAACTTATGTCTCAACGGCCGCTGCATTCCAACGCCAACCAGCTACAGGTGCGAATGCAACATGGGCTACAGGCAGGACGTACGTGGAGAATGCATTGGTAAATATTTATTATTTATATGTGGACATTGTTATATTATTATGCATATTACCCATATGTTATATTTATATTTGTTTGCATTATATGTGGAAGTACAACGTACTGGGATTCAAACCCAAGACCCTGGTGTTGCTAATAATGTGAAATACCCATTAAGTTGGAATAAGAATCTGTACAACAAATAGCACATGATCTGATGTAATTCTTCAAAAATCTCAATTTAGAAGATGGTTCAAGGTGGCCTCTGCTACCATCTGTAGGTAACTGATGGTATTGAAATGTGTCACATAGGGTTTGAATGTTTGCATTTGTATCTTCAGATGTAGATGAGTGTTCCAGTAACCCTTGCCTCAATGGAGACTGTGTCAATACTCAAGGATCTTACCATTGCAAGTGTCACGAGGGATACCAGAGCACCCCCACAAAACAAGCTTGTATTGGTATGATTCATTGCTGTTTTACTGATTGAGAAACTGTAGAAATATATAATATATTCTAACAGTAAAGATTGAACTGAATGCAAGCAAAGTGGATGATCTTAATTGACTCCAAAGCTTTTTTTTGTTTGATGTGTGGCATCACCTATTCTTAGATGTGTGACATTATCAATCAATACATACCTTTAGGTTTATCATAGATTTTTTCATTAATTTTACGTAATTTTATTAGCGTTTATTTTATATGCCAGTTTTTTGCAATATTGTTATATTATTATATCCTTTTCTAATGTTTATTTTTTGATTTTTTAAATAAATGATTTTTATATTTACATTCTTTATAGTTTTCTATACTTTTTAATGATTTATTATCTAAATAATAATTAAGGTTTACTCCTGAGGCCACATTTATAGTCTTAATAATTATGTATTTTATTTTTATTTTATCATCATCTCTTTTTAAATTGTAAGCTTATATAACCACATTTATTTGTTCAGATGTTGATGAGTGTATTGTGAACGGAGTGATGTGCCGTAACGGCCGCTGCGTGAACACAGATGGAAGTTTCCAGTGCATCTGTAACGCTGGTTTCGAGGTCAGCCCTGATGGCAAAAACTGCATTGGTAACCCTTTTGACCCATATTCAATTCAACAATGAGAAATCATTCATTCAAACGATTTATGAGTGTTTGGTCTTTCTCCACAGATCACGATGAATGTGCCACCACTAACATGTGCCTCAACGGTATGTGTATTAACGAAGATGGAAGTTTCAAGTGTATCTGCAAACCTGGATTTGCTTTGGCACCCAATGGGCGCTATTGTACCGGTTAGTATCTTATAGAAGTTTGATTTACTCACCCTTATGTTTTTTCAATAAAGTGGTTCTATAAGGATTTTGTTTCACTCAAACAGACATAGATGAATGCCAGACATCAGGCATCTGCATGAACGGTCGTTGTGTTAACACTGAGGGCTCTTTCCGCTGCGAGTGTCCACCTGGTCTGGCCATCGACGTGGACGGGCGTGTTTGTGTAGACACCCACATGCGCTCCACCTGCTACGGGGCAATAAAGATGGGCACCTGCTCTCGCCCGTTCCCAGGCGCAGTGACAAAATCAGAGTGTTGCTGTGCCAACCCTGAGCATGGATTTGGAGAGCCTTGCCAACCCTGTCCTGCGTTCAATTCAGGTAAATCATTACTAATACGAATACAGCAATTTTGTAACGAGTAGAAAATCTTCAGAGCAGGTGAATAAGTTGGTTTGTTTGTTCTCAGCGGAGTTTCAGGCGGTTTGTAGCAGCGGGCCCGGGATCACCACTGACGGACGAGGTAAGTGTCTGTTTACAGCAAGATTGCTGATTCCCTGCAAGATTGCAAAAATTTTTATCTTTGCACACACTTAACTATGATTGATCGGGTGTTTCTTCGCAGACATCAATGAATGCGCTTTGGATCCAGACATCTGTCAGAACGGGATCTGTGAGAATCTACGTGGAAGCTACCGATGCATCTGTAACATTGGCTATGAGTCTGATGCTAGTGGCAAGAACTGCGTCGGTGAGTTATGCTACCTAGGATTTTTAGCACAAGTGGTCATTGACAAGTTTACTGTTATGTGCTTTTTAACTTTTTAAAAGTTCACATTTTTTATAATTAAAACGTTTAAATAATAATTGCATAAACTTTACGTTTTTCTTTTAGACATTAACGAATGTTTGGTGAACCGTTTATTGTGCGATAACGGCATGTGCAGAAATACGCCTGGAAGTTACACATGCTCCTGTCCCAAAGGATTTTCCTTCAAAGCCGACTCAGAGACTTGTGAAGGTAAATTCTACATAATATATTCATTTATTCTTTACGAAAATTGAAACTTCTTTGTTGTTTTTGCAACATCACACTGTTTTTAAAATACCAAAAGTGTCTTTAATTCTTAACTGTTGTTTTCTCTGTCGTATAGATATCAATGAATGCGACTCAAACCCATGCATCAATGGCATTTGCCGCAATGTGGCAGGATCCTTCAATTGCGAATGTTCTCACGGCAGTAAACTGGACTCCACCAACACTGTATGTGTTGGTAAGTGTACTGTTTTTTTCCATGAGATAATCATGCATTTATCAGCACTGAAAGTTTATCTTTCAAGAAAATGAGTCAAATTTTTACTTCCAGTTGCGCTACATTAGCTTTCTGCGGTCTCGAGCAAACACATGTCATCCACAAGAAAGTATTACCTAACATTAACACAGCAACGTGCTTGTTGGTGTTTATTTCCCATTTAAATGCGCTCGGCCGCTCTTACTCATTCAAGAGGCATGTTTCATTTGTCAAAAGCTACATCTGATTGAAATTAATGGGCCGTGAAGGAAATAGGTCGAGCGTTTATATGTTCGGGATGAATGCCCAGAGATATTTCCTCCCCTGTTGGTTCATATCTGCAAAAATGCATTGATTCTCTGCAGGGAGGGTTCAAATATCACAGGGTCTATTTCCTGTATGTCACGCTCTTTGATAAAAAATCTTGTGCATTTTCTCCATACAGACAGCATGAAGGGAACCTGCTGGATGAACATTCAGGACGGCCGATGTGAGGTGAATATAAACGGGGCCACGCTGAAGTCGGAGTGCTGTTCTACTCTGGGGGCGGCCTGGGGAAGCCCGTGCGAGCGCTGTGAAGTCGGTTAGTTCAATTATAACCCAAAGGAATACCTTTCTTTGTTTTTCAATACGTAATAAAAATTTACTTCAATGCATTTTGGATGTCCCAAACTTTTTTCCACTATTTGATAACAACCTTTACAAACTTGATTCTTTTTGAACAGATACAGCCTGCTCCAAAGGTTTCGCTCGTATGAAAGGACTCATTTGTGAAGGTACATGACCAGCAATGCATCGCTGTATTCACCTCTCAGAATATTAGATTCATAATATGAACTTATGTTTGAATGTTTTCAGACATTAATGAGTGTGAGGTGTTCCCCGGCGTATGCACAAACGGTCGTTGTGTGAACACTCAGGGATCATTCAGATGTGAGTGCCCGGAAGGACTCACACTGGACGGGGCCGGACGAACTTGTGTCGGTATGACAACAGTGCATTCATTTTTTATTGTGTGCTCTGAAATTGAATATCCAAATTGATTAAACGCTAATTTGCTTTAAATATTTGTTTGTTTTTGTAGACATTCGTAGCGAGCAGTGTTACATGAAATGGGACGAGGACGAGTGTGGCGAGCCTTTACCAGGACGGTACCGCGCGGATCTGTGCTGTTGTACAGTGGGGGCGGCGTGGGGCGTTGACTGTGAGGAGTGTCCCAAGCCCGGAACTCCTGAATTCAAAACTATCTGCCCACGAGGACCAGGAATCGCCAACCGTGGTGACATTCTCACAGGAAGACCCTTCTATAAAGGTTCTATTTTTTTTAAAAACTCCATAGTCCAGGAAATGATAATCTTGTTTGTTGGAAACTGAGGTTGTGAATCTGATGTCTCTCTCTAGATGTGAATGAATGTAAGGTCTTTAGAGGTTTGTGCACTCATGGAACATGCCGGAACACCATTGGAAGCTTCAAGTGCCGCTGCAACAGTGGTTTTGCGCTGACCATGGAGGAGAGGAACTGTACAGGTTTGTGGTATAACTAAGAATGTGTAGAACATGAATACTATAATAATGCACATAAACCGACAATGTCTGTCTTGCAGATATCGATGAGTGCACCATCTCTCCTGACCTGTGCGGTCAAGGAGTCTGCGTCAACACGCCCGGTAGTTTCGAGTGTGAATGTTTTGATGGTTATGAGAGTGGCTTTATGATGATGAAGAACTGCATGGGTGAGACACTCGCACGCACGCATTCTTCACCTTGACATTTCTCAAACCTGCAGAGGGTCATCATTCCTCTCTCTTTTTCAGACATTGATGAGTGCGAGCGAGACCCCCTGTTGTGTCGTGGAGGCACGTGTCTGAACACTGAGGGTAGTTATGAGTGTGATTGCCCTCCGGGACATCAGCTTGCAGAGGGATCTGTGTGTGAAGGTGAAAGACACACTTCTTTTTTTACTGACCTTTGAGTCTAATGGTGTGTGTGTGTGTGTGTGTGTGTGTGTGTGTGTGTGTGTGTGTGTGTGTGTGTGTGTGTGTGTGTGTGTGTGTGTGTACATACAATTAATTATATTATTATATTAAATATTATATTATAATATTATAATATAATATATTATATTATATTATATTAAAGTAATCAAATTAATAAACATGTTTAAATACAGGATAATGTATAATTTATATTTATATATTCAATTTTTACAGATATTTATTACATACAAATATAATGTTTATATATATTATAGCATATAAAACATATTTTTATAGATTTTAAGAATGATATTTAAAGATTTTAAATGTTAAATTAGATTACAATCCTGTATTTAAACATGTTTATAATTTTTTTAATAAAATATTATTATTATAATATACAAATATATATAATGTCATACATTGATTTTTCAAAAGTTTGTAAGAGAATTCACATTTTGATATATCAAATATATTATGATATCTTTATATATTATAAGCAAATTCTACATGTAAAATATAAATATTAGTTAATTATATTTACATTATAATAAGAACAATTATAAAATAATATTACTATTTAAATGTTATTCACCATCTACACATATAATTACAGTATAATGTGTAAAAAATGTAAATTATATATTTCTTCTTTTAAGAAATGGGTAATAATATAAATATTGTACATTATATATTGCTATCATATGATATTTTCAATACATTTTGAATAAGTTGTTTAAATGTTATATATATATATATATATATATATATATATATATATATATATATATATATATGTGTGTGTGTTCTCCACAATGGTCCCATATCAAATGATTACAATATATTATATATAACATTTAAAGTATGCAAAAAAAATTTATTGATTCATTAAAACATGTTGTTCTAAATTTACAATATAACGTATAGAAATACACATAGAGGACAATATTTCTATGAATAAAATAAATAATATAATTTATGTATTTGTATTGAAGATTGTATATTTATAAACTTATTTACTTGTTGACTAATATAATAAAACAAAACCCACCTAATTGTGTATTTCTGCTGCAGATGTGAACGAGTGTCAGTTAAGTGACACCTTATGTAAGAACGGCCAGTGTATTAACATGGTGGGCACGTACCAGTGTTCCTGTGACACAGGTTACCAGGTCACACCTGACCGACAGGGCTGCGTCGGTAAGAAAACATCCACGTTTCACAAATATGCATTAAGGAATTAAGCATGTAATTCATTTACATGTATTGTACACAGATATCGATGAATGCACCATAATGAACGGAGGTTGCGACACACACTGTACCAACTCTGAGGGCAGTTATGAATGCAGCTGTAGTGAAGGTTATGCTCTCATGCCTGACCTGAGGTCATGTGCTGGTAAGACAAACCTTTACAAACCACAAGCAAACATGCCACATCTTCAATCGTTCCTTACTGTTTGACCACAATCGTTCTGCAGACATCGATGAGTGTGAAGATTCTCCGGACATCTGCGACGGCGGTCAGTGCACAAACATCCCTGGCGAATATCGTTGCATCTGCTACGACGGTTTCATGGCTTCCATGGACATGCGCACCTGTATCGGTGAGGAGAAGAGAGCGCCCTCTATCCTTCGTCACGAAAGAGCTCGCACCATGAGAAATCTAACTAACATTTGTGTTTGTGACCAGATGTCAACGAATGCGATCTGAACCCCAACATCTGCCTTCATGGAGACTGTGAGAACACCAAGGGTTCCTTCATTTGCCATTGTCAGCTGGGATACTTTGTTAAGAAAGGTTCCACGGGCTGTACAGGTAGATACTGTCATTTATGCATATTTAAGTATGAATTAATGCTACTTAATGTTGCTACGATTTACGATAAAATTTCACTTTATTTTTCAGATATTGATGAATGTGAGATTGGCGCTCATAATTGTGACATGCACGCCACTTGTGTCAACTCTCCTGGTAGCTTCAAGTGTCGTTGCCGTGACGGCTGGGAGGGCGATGGAATCAAATGCGTCGGTAAGTTAATGATCAGAAACTTCACGTTAATGGTATGTATACATTTTATAAGAACAATTTCTTTTCTGTCACATCAGATGTTGATGAGTGTGTCACTGAGGACCATAATTGTAATCCGAATGCCGAGTGTATGAACACACCGGGATCTTACCGCTGCTCGTGTAAGGAGGGCTTCAACGGAGACGGATTTACCTGCTCAGGTGAGGGCGAACGAACCCTCTTTTGATTTAATGATTAACATTATATATTGAATTCAACTTCTTTCAAGATTTGCATTTATCTCTAAAAATCATGGAACTCTGTGAGACATGTAGAATTCCTTTCAATGGGATCTTATGGCTGTCTAACTGGGATATTAAAGAGATCTTTTGTATAATTTCCTCATTCTTTCTCCAGATATGGATGAATGTGCAGACAATGTGAATCTATGTGAGAACGGTCAGTGTCTGAACGCCCCTGGTGGATATCGCTGTGAGTGTGAAATGGGCTTCACGCCTACTGAGGACAGCAAAGCATGTCAAGGTAACAACACACATACACTACACAAACATACATATACATAAAGTGTTGTACACAGTCACATCACTCTGTGTCATTCATCAGACATCGATGAGTGCACCTTCCAGAACATCTGCGTTTTCGGATCGTGCCAGAACTTGCCCGGAATGTTCCGCTGCGTTTGCGACTACGGATACGAGCTGGACCGCAGTGGTGGAAACTGCACAGGTGAGAATATAATCTGCAGTTAACAAAACATAAAAAATATAGAAATCTGGTCTAAAGTATGTCTCATTTTTATCACAGTTTGTCACATTTTTGAAAACACATATTCAGTTTATTTAATCAAAGACCGTGTTTTTTGAAAGTTTTACTTTTTTCGTCTCATTGTTTTCTTAAATTTCCCTCTACCAGAAATGCACAACCATGAACCCACACCCTGTGTTTTAACCCACACTTTTGAAACTAATTTAAAAGACTTCATATTGTTTTTTGGTCTTCTATGGTTATAACTTTTTATTCTGTGCCACCCCAAAGACACTATATATTCTTGGTTGTTGTTAAGTGCTGTATTTAAAAGTAATGTCATCTCATCTCTGTCCTATTTTGTCTCATTTTCGTCTCACAGATATTAATGAGTGTTTCGACCCTGTGAACTGCATCAACGGCCTGTGCATCAACTTACCCGGCAGCTACCTGTGCAACTGCCCCCCAGACTTTGAGCTCAACCCAACTGGAGTGGGCTGTGTCGGTATGTACTTTCTGAGCTGATAATGAGCTGAAATTGAGATTTACAAAATATAATTTTTTTCATAATTTCACATATGTTGTCTGGCAGACACTCGTGTTGGAAACTGTTTCCTGGACACTTTGGACCGTGGCGATGGAGGAATTTCGTGCAGCGCTGAGATCGGTGTAGGCGTGACACGGGCATCCTGCTGCTGTTCGCTGGGCGGAGCTTGGGGCAACCCCTGTGAACTCTGCCCTCCGGTTAACTCAAGTATGAAACCTAAACCTTCAATTAAAATAACCGTTTTACATTCTATTACTATGGCCTTTTTTCATCAACTTGAAAATCTTATAAACTCATTTGCCATAAAGAACTCTTGAGTCTCTTGACCTCATGATATCATGATGTTACTGATGGGAGTTCACTCGTTTCAGCTGAGTACAAAACTCTGTGTCCCGGTGGAGAGGGCTTCCGGCCGAACCCCATCACTGTCATCCTAGAAGGTGAGGACAAAACCATGTGTTGTCTAATTCGTCCTGAGCGTAAAGTCTGACTGTCTCGAATGTGATGCTCTGGTGTGTTTTATGATGGTGTTTCTCTCTATTGCACACAGACATCGATGAATGCCAGGAGCTCCCGGGGCTGTGCCAGGGGGGTAACTGTGTCAACACATTTGGCAGCTTCCAGTGCGAGTGTCCTGACGGTTACTACCTGAATGAAGAGACCCGCATCTGCGAAGGTCAGAGGAAAGATGGCTACAGCCCAGAGCCAACAGAGATCTGCAACTAATGCGATTTTAATTAGAATGTATTTAAACACAAGGGCCACTGTTCTGATCATATTGTACACGTTTATTTTTTATGTAACTAAAATTTAATATCTCACAATGTATTTTGTTATTTTCTTCTTAAACACACAACCTCTTTATAAAAATTATTTTTTTGCGCACAGATATCGATGAATGCACGGCTCACATCGGCATCTGTGGACCAGGAACGTGTTATAACACTCTTGGAAACTACACTTGCGTCTGTCCACCTGAGTACATGCAGGTCAATGGTGGAAATAACTGCATGGGTAAGACTTTCACCATCCTTCAACCTATTTAACTACTTCTCTTTAAAGGATCGGATGCCCTGTGAATCTATTCCTGTTTTTTGCAGACATGAGAAAGAGCGTATGCTATCGTAACTTCAACGACACGTGTGAGAACGAGCTTTCGTTCAACATGACTAAGAAAGTGTGCTGTTGTGCTTATAATGTCGGCAAAGCCTGGAACAAGCCATGTGAGGCATGTCCCACTCCAGCTACCAGTGAGTTACTTTCTTGGTTTATTTTCAGCAGTGTTTCCAATAGCTTGCTTACGTTTTGCTTTTACTTATTGTCAACATAAACGACATGTGGTATGGTGCACGTGTCTTATGGTTATTTTGTGGTTCTCTGCAGCTGAGTACCAGCTTTTGTGTGGAAACCAGGCACCTGGATTCATCATCGACATTCACACTGGAAAACCTATCGGTGAGGCGATTTAAATAGCTTTTTATTATAATATTGCTTCAACAGAAGATCAAAATCAAGTGTATGTAAAAATTAAAATTGAATCAAAAATAAATCAAATGTTAATAGCGCTTGAACTGAACAATAAAACAGAATTTAATGAATTGAGAAAAGGAATAAGAAAAGCGAAATGCTTTGAAAAAGCATCTTAAAGTATGAAGAAAACAGCTGATGTGTTTGTAGTTTAACCAATGGGATAAAACAGTCATATAGTAAAAAAACACTCTAGCACTATGACACATGCGACACATATTATGAAAATAATTGTTGTCTGCGTTATCTTCTCAGATATCGACGAGTGTCGGGAAATTCCTGGCATATGCGCTAACGGAGTGTGCATCAACCAAATCGGAAGCTTCCGTTGCGAATGTCCGATGGGCTTTAGCTACAACAACATTCTGTTTATATGTGAAGGTATGATACACTCATACATCGACCATTCTTAAAATGTCGTACATTTGTTTATATTCTTATTTTAAACTTCAGACATAGACGAATGTAACAGTGGCGACAACCTGTGCCAGCGTAACGCCAACTGCATTAACATCCCTGGCAGCTACCGATGCGAATGCTCTGCTGGGTTCAAGCTGTCACCTAGTGGGGCCTGTGTGGGTGAGTATTGCATAATTAGTATAATCATTTTGCATTATTATTGGCCTTTAAATTGCAGATTTAAACAAAAAAATGTTTGTTTTTGTCATTGACTTTCTCTTCAGACCGCAACGAGTGTCTGGAGATCCCAAACGTTTGCAGTCACGGTGAGTGTATCGACACTCAGGGAAGCTATCGCTGTCTGTGCCACAACGGCTTCAAGACTACAGCGGACCAGACCATGTGCATGGGTGCGTATCTTTCACTAACAAACAATTCATACAAAACATTTCCCAAACATTCTCAAGTAAATCTCGGTATCTATTTCATTCTATGTGGCAGATATCGACGAATGCGACCGACAGCCATGTGGAAATGGCACATGTAAAAACACAGTGGGCTCCTACAACTGTCTGTGCTTCCCCGGTTTCGAGCTCACACACAACAACGATTGCATGGGTAAGATTATACGGAATTAAATCTGTATTCATTCTAAACCTTAAACAGTTTATTAGACACAAGCTTTTTGTTTTTGTGCAGATATTGATGAGTGCAGCGTGCATGCCGGTCAGGTCTGTAGAAATGGCCAGTGTATCAACAGCATGGGTTCCTTCAAGTGTCTGTGTACCGATGGGTATAACCTCACACCGGACGGAAAGAACTGCGTCGGTAAGATCAAACAGTCATTAGCTGAGCTAATAAACACAATGTCTAATGGTATAGATTTATACCGATCCACACTTAACCTTGTTAAACACTTACAATAGGTCCTTAAAGCCTTATCGATCAACAGACCTTTCTAATTTAATCAGACAGAGTTAAGATAGATTCACAGTAAGAGTTTAATTCTACATCTAAACATCCAAATGACTGATCGATAACATCCTACTGGAGATTTCCAAAACAAAGTCTTAAAGTAGCAGATACAATGTCAGGAAAACTATGAAAACACAAAAAAAATTAAAAACAAAGGTATAGAAAGTACAAGTGTAATTCATTGTTTTGTTTAAAAATATTTTTGAATTTAAACATGTCTGTAGAACATTATTTCTATACATATTCATTATTTCTATGAATAGACATGGGGTCCGCTTTCCAAACACACTTTATGAGATATAATGAGCTTTATACTAAACAATGTATTCAATGTTTGTAACCTTATAGATATCAATGAATGTGTGATTTTCCCGGGTGCCTGCGAACCCGGAACCTGTCAGAACCTGGACGGTTCATTCCGCTGCATCTGTCCCCCCGGATACGAAGTTCAAAACGACCAGTGTGTTGGTAAGATTTCATGCCTCACCCAGAAACCAGATTTTATTTAGGTCAAAGAGTATGTTTGGTTCAAGACAACCGCGGGATTGACTTTGTATTTACCCACAACCTCAGATTCACAAAAACAAACATGTGCGCGTGACCCAAGGTGACCCGTTCCATCTGTCGCTGGGGTCCTGCGGGGCATAATCTGCCTCAGGGCTACTTGCAGGTTACGTCCTCTTATGCCTCTATATCGCATTTCTGTTTTCCTCGGCAGATATCAACGAGTGTAACGTGGAGCCCAACATATGTCAGTTTGGCACGTGCAAAAACACACCGGGCAGTTTCCAGTGTATCTGCCAACCTGGTTTCGTGCTGTCCGATAATGGTCGACGCTGCTTCGGTAAGACACAAATCTAACGTATTAAAATATTTTTGTTATCTTAATTTTTTGAATGATTCTCTCTCGCAATAAAGTAAATGAGTCATGTGTACAACTTGTGACTTCAAAATCAATGTTAGTACATCTGTAAGACTTTGTATTTGTAAAAACCTGTACAAGAAGTTCATATTAATAAATTAATTGTTTGGCCTCAGATACCCGCGAGAGCTTCTGTTTCACACGATTTGAAGCTGGTAAATGCTCTGTACCCAAACCCCTAAACACCACCAAAGCCAAATGCTGCTGCAGTCTGCTGCCGGGCGAGGGATGGGGCGACCCGTGTGAATTGTGCCCACGTGTCAATGAAGGTCAGTCATATGCTGAGATATTTGACGACCTAAAAATGACTTTAACAGGCATTTTTAAAATGTTAATAAAATAAGGAAACACTATTTGATAACATATACTATTGATACCTTTTACAAATTAATCAATAAAACAATTTTTGAAATTAAGATATATGGAGGATAAATGAATATGTTTTAATCTCTGCCACAGCTGCATTTCAAACCTTGTGTCCCTATGGTCATGAAGCCGTGCTGAGACCTGGAGAAGGTCGAGAGGGTGAGAAAAGGCTGTTACGTCACCTTGTGTAAACTAAAACTCATCCCTTTGCTATACATCCTACTAACATGCTCTCTTCCTACACAGACATGAACGAGTGCATTGAAAACCCCGGAATATGCGGCAATGGCTTGTGTATCAATACGGACGGTTCGTTCCGCTGCGAGTGTCCATTCGGGTACAACCTTGACTACACAGGGGTCAACTGCGTCGGTAAGTGCACTCAAAATCAATTATTAAATTTTGGATAAGAACTGCACAGGTACGTTTGTAATAATGGATTGTTTAAACATACATTTCACAGATACAGATGAATGCTCCATCGGAAACCCTTGTGGTAATGGGACTTGCACAAACGTTCAGGGTGGTTTCGAGTGTTCCTGTCAGGAAGGTTTCGAACCTGGGCCCATGATGACCTGTGAAGGTGAGTGTTGTTTTGACTTTTAAACACTTTAATTACCACTTGTGACATTACTTTTTAACCTTGTTTAAATGTTTTTAACAGACATCAACGAATGCTCTGTAAACCCTCTCCTTTGCGCCTTCCGCTGCGTAAACACCTTCGGCTCTTACGAGTGCATGTGCCCGACAGGATACGTGCTCCGTGATGATAACCGAATGTGTAGAGGTAAGAATGTGCCACCCAACTCTCTGCCCTGTCAAATTAATGTTGTTCAAGATTTAAATCTCAAAAATACAGAACATTTCCATTTACTATATCTTCTCTCTCTCTAGACCAGGACGAGTGTGCTGAAGGTCTCGACGACTGTGCATCCAGAGGCATGACCTGCAAAAACCAAATCGGCACTTTTATGTGCATCTGCCCGCCCGGTATGACCCGACGCCCTGATGGAGAGGGCTGTATGGGTGAGTAAACATAACATGTGTGTACAAATGTGAAATTATCTACAACAGAGAAGGTTTAAAAACAACAAACGAATGTATAATGATTTGCTTTTTTGTTTAAATGAAACCCATATTAATGTCTTACCCCAGACCTAAACGAATGCCGTGCTAAACCTGGAATCTGTAAGAACGGTCGCTGCGTCAACACCATTGGCAGTTACCGTTGTGAATGTAATGAGGGTTTCGAGCCAAGTTCCACTGGCACTGAATGCATCGGTAAGACCGGCTGGCCGGCCAATCAGAGCACAGGAAAAGTCTTACTAAATGCTTACATGCTAACTGAACAAAAGCGTCTTTCAGGATTTATGATACATTATATTATGACTCCTCTATTGTCATTGGTCAACAGATAACAGGAAGGGCTTCTGTTTCATGGAGGTTCTACAGACGATGTGCCAGCAATCCTCCACAAACCGCAACACCGTCACCAAGTCTGAGTGTTGTTGTCACGGAGGTCGTGGGTGGGGTTCGCTCTGTGAGTTGTGTCCTTTGCCAGGCACTGTACAGTACAAGAAGATGTGCCCGCTTGGTCCTGGATACACCACAGATGGCAGAGGTGTGTACAATAAGTGTTAAGCTTGAGGAACTGTGTTAAATTTATAAGTTCTTTTTTCTAATTAATAATGTATGGTACCTTTATAAAATGTATTACAGATATCAATGAATGTGAGGTCATGCCCAACCTGTGCAAGAACGGCCAGTGTATCAACACTGTGGGTTCCTTCCGCTGTCACTGCAATGTGGGTTATACCAACGACTTCACCAGCACTTCTTGTGTTGGTAAGTTCTACTCATTCAACTCTTCTGACCTATTAACTAAAGCTACCTTTCAAAGTATCACAATATCTCACTTGCTCTTCTCAATGATACTTTGTGTTTAGACATGGACGAGTGTTCTCAGTCACCCAAACCTTGTAACTTCCTGTGTAAGAACACGGAAGGCAGCTACCTTTGCTCCTGTCCCAGAGGATACATCCTTCAGCCTGACGGAAAGACCTGCAAAGGTTAAATCTGATTACATTCTTACATTTGGTCTCTACCCTTTAATGTGTGGTTCCTGTTGTTGCTCATTTGAAATATATCTTTACACCCAGATTTGGATGAGTGCTCGACCAAACAGCACAACTGTCAGTTCTTGTGCGTAAACACCATTGGTGGCTTTACCTGTAAATGCCCGGCAGGCTTTATGCAGCACCAGACCGCTTGCATAGGTAAGTGATGTGTACGGCATTCTAACCCATTGTATATAATTGAGAGGTGGTTCGGTCCAAAAATCGCCTGTTTTTATCAACTTAAGACAACAATGAATGCGGCAGTCAAACGAGTGTGTGCGGTTCCCGAGCCTCGTGCATAAACACACCAGGAAGCTTCAACTGCGAGTGTCAGAAGGGCTATTCATTGGACGGCACAGGACTTAACTGTGAAGGTTTGTGTATCTTATAACTTTTTACTGTAAAAAATCTTTGATACCTTTATTTATATAATTTACAATGGTTTTATGCCTGGCTAGTATCTATCATAAAACATTTGGGGGATTTTTTAACAGATGTTGATGAATGCGGAGGAAACCACCGCTGTCAGCACGGTTGCCAGAACATGCTGGGCGGTTTCCGTTGTGGCTGCCCACAAGGCTATGTTCAACACTACCAATGGAATCAGTGTGTGGGTAGGTGGTTTGACTATGTCATTCAACAAGCTTTCTTTTAATCAAGCACTTTCTCATTTCCATCTCTTCATTCTGCACAGATGAGAACGAATGCGCCGGGAACCAAATGTGCGGTTCGGCATCATGCTACAACACGCTGGGCAGCTATAAGTGCGTGTGTCCGTCTGGGTTCGACTTTGACACCTCGGCCGGTGGCTGCCAAGATGTTAATGAATGCTCCCTGGGCAATAACCCCTGCAGCTACGGCTGTTCTAACACAGATGGCGGGTACTTGTGCGGATGCCCCGGGGGCTTCTACAGAGCAGGACAAGGGTGGGTATTCAGTCTACTGTGAATTGACAAAGGCTGCTTATCGTACATAACCATCTTTAATAATAATAAAAATGATTTTGGTGTTTATTTTCTAGTCACTGCATCACAGGAGTGGGCTTCCAGGGTCAGTTCGGCTCAGAAGGTGAGGAAGAGGAGGAGGCCCTCTCACCTGAGGCTTGCTACGAATGCAAGATTAACGGTGACCTCGGAAAGAAAGGCCGTCATAGGCGTAATGCTGGTGATAATGAACTCAAGGTACATTTGTGTTACATTAATCTTACCATGTTAGTGTTTTCACTATGACTCGTGTTGTAGGTCCTTGCCATCGTAGATATGCTCTGAATGCTCAGTCACATTGTTGGAATAAAATTCACTCCTGCTAGCATCTGCTGAATCATATGTTGCCTTTCATGTTTCGAGATTGAAAATGTCCAACATTTCAAACTGTTATACTTTAAGTATTTAAAAAATGTCATAATGCATCTTTTTTCATACTGCCCTCAGGAGACTATAAGCATGGCCAGCATGGACGTTCAGACTTCCATCCCCATGAACCTGAGTCTTGCTCAACTGCAAAACAAAGAACCTCTCCTGGAGTTGCTTCCAGCCCTGGAGCCACTCGAGCACCACGTGCGCTATGTCATAACACATGGAAACCAAGGCGAGCACTTCCGCTTGCTTGAGCGACGTGATGGAAAGAGCGTGCTGCGTTTCGGCCGAAGGCCGCCCCCCGCTGGATCGTACCGCCTGGAGATTGCCGGCTTGCCCCTGTTTGGACCTCGCAAACTTCAGGAACTGGAGGACGAACATGACAGCAACTACCTACTGGGAGAGATCGGCGACGCATTGCGCATCAAGCTGCACATCCACCTGCACTGAGACTGCTTGATCCCTGACCCTTGACCCCATGCCCTTCCTTAAAGGGTGTTAGCTCTGAAAGACTGTGTCCTATTAGTGCCATTTTTTGAATTTTGTTTTATCTACCGCCTGAGTCCACCATTATATCAAAGCAGACTGAAACCAGATAGGGTGGAAAATGTACGCATGCCGGTTTAAATCAGCAGGCAAGTGTTAGCATTATTCGTTAGCATTAGCACCCACATTCACTGGAAAGACGGTTACATTTCTTTATTAATATCAATCTATACTTTTCTATTGAGTCTTTCGTGCACATAAAAATGTTGCATTGTATAGACAGCAAAGCAACACAATAGAAAATGTACTCGCCTTGCTGTTATCTCTGGGGTCAAAGTGTAAACCATTCAGTATTTAGTCAATTATCAAGTCTTGTGCTGTTTTTGAAGAAATAGTAAATCAGAGTACTGCATCATCTAGCGCAAAATGTTCAGGTTTAAAGAAGTTTAGTGATGGAAACTGTCAGGGAGAAAGCATACGATCCTCAAAACGCAAATTCCACTTTTCAAACGCTTTTGGAGCATGCGTGGTGTTACCTCACTTTACACCCTTACATGAATACACACGCAGCAGATAAGATAGCAGTGGTACATTTTACATATTTACTGGAACTACTCTGTGTAGTTAATCAGGGAATTTCATTCCAAAAATAGTGACAAATATTTTAAGAATTGGTCCAAATATGGATAAATCAACCAGTGGTCATTTCTTCATGGTACAGACTGTTTGGCAAGCAAAATACACTCCAAGGCACAAACACACTTTTAACCTCGATATGGGAACAACAAACCAAGGTGCTAAAATTCCAACTTACGCTGTAAACGAAAATGCTTGATTTGTGGATTGCCAACGTGACATTTTTAAAGGTTTTATTTTGTGTGTGTGTTGGTCTTTTGTACTGTCTCAATGCTGAACAATCGATACTATCAAATTGCTTGTTGAAAATGTATATTTTAAAATGATATGTAGATTTTGTTTGTTCATCTGTTTTTAGTCTTGAGCATCAAGACCGAACCAAATGTTATCATGTAAACTTGAGATAATATCCTTAAAGAGCTGTTGAGTTTTACTCTGAAACATGAATTAAAGTAAAGCGCAGCATCAGTGGCGAGCACAACATGCGACTGTTTACATGAGAGTGCTTTTAACTCGACATTGAAATACTGTTGTCAACGTCAGATTGTCTTCCAAAGCTATGTCCTGACTTTTGTTTTATATGAGTTAACTTGGGCATGCTCACGTGTTTTTGTCTCTGGTGCTACAATGACGAAACTTTTGATCATCTACGTAACTGCACTGTACGACAGCCTGAGCTCTATTTATGCATAATCATTTGTCTAACATGGGATCTTTGTATACTTGCATATTTTTTGTTGATGCCACTACATGTAAACGAGCAAATGTGTGTGTAACTGTACTGTTTGTCATAAAGAAGCAACAAACTTGAAATATTACTGTCACCAAAACTGCAGCATTTTTACGAATTTTATACCAAAGCAACTGTACTGCGGGTGCTCAGGATAACGCAGAATTGTCACTTCTGAGATATCTCCAATGTGCCTTGTCAAGGAGTCTGTACGGATTTTTTGAGCCACAAAGATCCCTTACAGAGACGTCCTCGAGTAACCTTGTTATCAAATAATTCCAAATGTTTTGTAATTAAAGAAATACGGTTTTAACACGATCATGTGTCAGTCCATGGTGAGCCTCATCATTTTTGTGTACATCTGTAAGAAACAACAATGGCAATAAAACAACATGGGTTATATTTTTAAACCTGTCTTTTCGTTCTTTGTATGTGTGTGCCATTTTTAGCCATGTTAAGGAGATTGAATGGGTGTATCAGAGTTGAAATGGCTTATCGATCCTGGGGGATTGGAGGGGAGCCAGTACACTTGGTCTACGAAGGATATTGGAAACCCTAAGTGAATAAACCCTGTTTTATTGTACAGAATTGCACTCTTAACAAAATTAGGAAAATATCTAATTTACTTACAAAACTGACAAAGCAATGCAGATAGGTCCATTTCTGCTTCACACAATATTCTTGGCACATTTTGTCCGATCAGAAAATGTCACAGCTACAAATTGGAGATGGCACGTTAGTAAAAGGGAACTTTAAATCAAACTACAAAAATAAAGCATTTCTGGTTCAGGGGACTTGGCATCAATCAACTACATTGACACCTTCGAGAGAACATATGGCATACATAAATACAATGTAAGACAACATAAAAGAACTAACACGTAAGATTATGAAGCATTAAAGGGGTTTTGCTCCTGTAAACATTGTAGGAAGCATGGATTCAGGACATCTTCAAAAATATAAACTCCAGAAATGATCTGCGGAAGGCAGAATATATATGAAATATATGACACAGATGCAGATAGTGCTTAAAAATTAAAGCATAATAGCCAAACATAACATTTATTATGCCAACTACCCTGATTAGTTGTGTACGGGGTAGAAAGTCTTAAAGGTACACAATGATGATAGGTCTTGAGCATTGGATATTTCTACAGTTGCCAACATTTCAAAAGTCTTTACAGTAGAGTTTCATGCAAGGCAGGCAACATTTGTAGACCTACTCTTTCTATGTTCTGGACGGTGCTGTTGTGCCCTGAGGAATTAGCTACAGTGTAATTTGAGAAATGGTCAACCCTGCTACTTTTAATGAAGTGAAAATGTAGCTTCCAAGAGGTCAGTTGAGCTACACGCTTAAGGCGAAGGGTTAAGGTCCCTCGGTTGTGTGTCTACACCAAGGCGTAGTCAAACTGACCCCTCTCAAATCCATCCTTGTGGTCTGTCCATGAAGAAGCAGGCATACGACTGTAGGGATCCAACAGAATACGAAAGCATCTTACCAACAGGAAAATCAAAAAGAGCATCAGGAGGCCTACGAAAGCGAAGGCTGTCCTCTGTTCAGCGTCCACCACATAAGGTGGGCTGGTGGGGACCCCTGAGAAAGAAGGCCCGAGAGAAAACGGCTCATAGTCCAGTGTGGAAACATCGCTCATCCTCCAGGGAGGCCGACGGCAGAACTTGCAGGCTGTCTGAAGGGTGGGGTGGACGGAAAGACTGGCCAGATTGGGACGGCGACCTTGTCTTGGATGAAAGAGGTCGAAGTGGAAGCGACCCTTGGCAGAAGGATGGACGCGCACCTGGATGCAAATTGACACAAGTGGGACAATCCAGACACAGCAGGGGTCTTGCAGCTCCCGAAAGGGGCGAAAATGACGGGCCTCTTTTATTTTAGACTTGTCAGATCTAATCCGGTCCTCAACCTCTGCGGCATGAGAAGATGGAATATGACACAACAGGCTGCCACAACGAATAAAAACAGCCAGCGTGTGCAGGCCCACACAATGGCTTACTTGCCACAGGGATGCGGCTAATTGGCTCCAGACGGGATTTAGTTTACAGGTGTTGTCTCTGTTGGATTTCACTTCACTCTAAAGGCAACTTAAGCAAACTGCGAAGGAACCATGGGCACACTCCCTACTTATAGTTAGTGCTAAAATTGTCAAAATGTGTGTGTACAAACTGAGAAAGAGGGACAGCGGATCAGATCATGAGGGTAGATAAATGGGTGAATCTGAACGTTAAATAATCCATTTGCAAAGGCAAGCGATGGCAGTTTCATTAGTGGGCTGCTCTTGCTGTGCATTCATTTGATGAGTCAGAGAGGAGCTGTAGTTTTCCTGCTTCTCCCTGAATGAGTTTTCACATACAGAAACGTTGAGAAAAGATATCTTAAGGTTGGTACTATTAATCAGTTGGACTAAAGTGTTGATTTAGGCCCTCAAGCAGATGTGGGTGGACAGGGTTGAGTCAGAGTATTCTTGGTTCATGCAGCAACAACACTACGAAGGTTGAGGTCCTTTGGTCATCTGCTATATTGATGAGACCCTGTGAATACAAAAACACACCCATCATCCACATGTTATCTGATTTATGGGCATGGTCTGTAAACCTTTCTTACTTTGGAAAGTTGTTCTTTTTATTAGGTTTTGTTTTAGTTAACAATAATAGCCATGATTCAAAAACAGCTTTTACACATCTATAGAACTTAACCAATGAATTGTTCCTACTGCTCATTATCAATCCTTATGTCTGAATTTAAAATAAATATGCTTTTCCATGAGTCCAAGCGAGCTCCGATAATTATGCTGACATTCTCCATAATGATGACGAAGTTTAGAATATGATTACAACATTGAAACACTAACAGTACATGATGTTAAAAATGTTGCGCTTTTCTAATGAATAATTAGCCGACTGCTGAAGGGAACAAAATAACTTTTGGTGAGTAATACGTCTCGCATCCCATCGGTCTGGGATCACAGAGTACCAAATGTCACCAGGCGATTATCTTTAACTTGTGGCAGCCACAACGCAATTAAAGCGATTGTGGAAAAGCATGGGCTAAAGATGGATGGCGGGCAGAAACACTGGTGCTGAATAGATGGGTATAAAGCAGTGATGGATGTGAATATGATGTGAGGATCTGTGTGGTACGTTGAGCCCGATCCAGACACGAGGACACTGACAAACAATCTTGCACACAGCGTGCGAGCAATCTCTTTCTGTCCTGAACTGCTGGCTGCCAGCTCAGCTATGGCCACTTCATCAAGGGGACTTAATCAATCAGGTCTTCCCAAAGCCAACATCAGACTGCTCCTTCAGGGGAGAAAAAACTTCACCAGATGAATGTAATGTATATAGCTTGAATTAGTCAAAATGCATTGGGCTTAAGTCGATGCTGTAATTTTACTACTACTTGTCTTTGGTCTACTCGAACATGTGTAGAAAATAAAACTTTAATCAGGTTTCTTATTGTTTTGCACGTTTTTATAAAACATACATGGACATTAAACCTACACTTACTCTATATGTGCTTCTTCTGTTGTTATATGTGCTTCTTCTGTTGGTGCTAAATATATAAGTACTTACCCTATATTTCCGAGTTATCTCTCTATACCTATTCTACAAGTACATACCTTATATTAAGTCTATAAATGCTCACTGTAAACTCTGTAAGAGGTCTTTCTATAATCTTTAAGTACGTACCTTTTACTTACACTTTATGTGCCTCCCTATACTTACTATAGGGCTTTACTATCAAAAAAAAAAAATACGGATTTGGATGAAGATGGATAAAGCTTTTGGGCTGAACATCACTGGGTTCAGTCCACATATCAAGCAGATGGCATCCCTGCAGGAGCTCAAAAACTTACAGGTCACATGTGCTCGTGCGAGGAATTTAGACTTGATCATTGCCAAATGTTAATTGCACAGACAAAAAGTGCTTACGTCTTAATCTAGGAAACAATTACTTAAGATAAAATGCACAGAAAGGTTCTGATAAAAAAAAACACACAAAAATACATCAGTGTGTGGCAACAAAGAAGTAATGCATCTAAAAGAATGAATTTTCTTTTTATGAATTATTATTATTTATGAATAACAAGCTGCAACAAACAATCACATGTGACAGCATCCGAGCGCTAACGCCCTCTTAAGATCAGCTCTATTCATCCTTCAGCATTATTGAATTCATTCAGGGACTAAAGTTTAACAAATCACCTGTCAGGACGTTCCGGCGTGTAGCCGCAGCCTCCATGCAAATGATGGAGAAGAAAACAACAGTGACTTCAATCCAACATTCATGAGCGGATCGTTTATCAGTGCTGCTTAATATGCAAACGCATCCTTGATCCAATAACAACACCACTTATATGGCTGGTTGCCACATTCACAGCCTGCTAAATCTGACCTTAATGAAATCAAAAAGATCAATTAACAAGTAGTGTTCGCAGTGAATCAAATGTCTAATAAATAGGGAACATTTCACTCAAAGACACATTTGTCTTCACACTATTTTGCTTGTCATGAATTTATTAACATGATTTATACATAACAGCCAGATAAAATGTAAATTACAATGTCAAATATTTTTTAATAACGTTTAAAATCTGATCGGATAAAGACTACATTATTTTCACCAGCTATACCCATATTCATTAAATAGCATTAACTGCCCATTTATATTTTTTTAGTGGTTTATGAGAGACAGACAATATTAATACTTAGATGTTAAACTGAGAACTCTGTTAACCACTGGAGCTATCAAAGAACAACCTGTGAGCATTAGAGGCTTTTAGTACAGTAGCTACAGTATATAGTTACTGTTTGTTTGTGAATCAGCTTTTTTTCAGCCATCGCTTTCCCTCAGCTCTTAGTCATCATTTTAATTTCATTCCTCCTGTTTTCTCGTTCTAGTGATTTTTAATAAATCCACAATCCACCCTTTGGGTGCTCATTTACTGGCAACAGGAAGGCCACGTCACCACACCGGGGGGAAACGAACAGAATCGTATTAACGGGCCCTTGTTTGGGTCCTCGAGGGATAGCCACCCTATGGTCACTGGAGGAAGCATCAGGCTCTTTTTTCATTACGGCCTTTGGGAACTCCTAAAACGAAAATGACCAAGCAAATCCCATTATTCACTGACCACAGCGACATTACTAACAGGCTAAATGCCCTAATTTGTCATTATTTGTCTGAGAAGCATCTCCAAAACTAATTAGAAGCCACAATCGAATGACAAATGAAGGCGGATAACATCAAACCGTGATCTTGCTGAGGGCCAGACCTTTTCAGAATTTCGTTAACCCCCTCACAACTAGGATTTTATCGAGACTAAACAATTAAATCGGATCAAAACATAGGCTCAAAATGTGGACGTGGACTCCCGCTATCCATCACAGCCCTTAATGACGGTATACTACGATTTTTCTTATATTTTTCATCTATATGCCCGAGTTCCATCATCAGAGTACTGTCACCACAGCTGCAGGTTTCATGTCCGGGTCACCTTGAGTTTTAGGACAACGTGAAAAATGTCAGTGATGTTTTCATTGGTTTCTTATTTTAAAATGTCAACGTTGTGTAAGATCATTCTCCTGAACAAAACAAAAACACAAGTGTTGACATATACTAACTATAGTGAGCGACATAGGAGAATAGTGTAGATTCACAACATTCCTGTTTTGCTATATTTGCAGTTTAAAACTCAACAAATTCTCCCCTCACATTTGCTGAGCCTGCAACTGCTGGAGACATGCAAGACATCTTCAAACTGCTGACCTCTGGGAAAACAACACACAGGGAAACACGAAACGCGAGTTTGATATTCACGCTCCTGTCATTTGTCCGCTCAGGTGTAGAAATGTTCCACGGTCTTGCTCGCCCCCCATACGCTTGAGAAAGAACACGAAAAAGTGGCCATTAACAATTATAAATTGCGTGTCAACTTTTTGAGGCTTGTACGTCTGTACATTATTGTGATACGTGATGTGTGTCCAGAGGGCGCCATTCGTCTTTAGCTACAGTCTGAAGTGGGTTTGGGGTTTTTGTCAAAAAAGGAAGGAATCATAATTTGCAAAGGTTTCTTTTTTATAGTAGGTGCCAGGGCTGACATTTTGAATATGAGGTGAAATGATTAACAGTGAGGATTACAAATAATTAAAACAATTAAAGAATAAAGAATAATAAACATACTTTACTTAAAAATTACTTAAAATGTAAATTACTTAAAACTTAGTTAAAATTGAAATTACTTAAAAATTACCTAAAATTTAATTTACTTTAAAATTACTTCAAATTGAAATTACTTAAGCAAATTTAGCCACATGCTTATTTACACCTGTACATCCTACAGCTAGGTCGATTTTAGATAAAAATGCAAGTGTCCATTCAACACTAGAATCATCTCCATGTTTTAACCAGCTTTAAAGCGGTAAACACTGTAAAATTATCCGTAATTTAGCACAAACCCACAGCGATGCACGATTTAGAATAGCGGGACGTCACAAGACGGATATTTTAGACACAGCAGGCTGCTCATGGAAATGGCTGGGCAATTTTCCCTTAAGTGCCCATGTCACCAATATCTGTCAGGGAAGGGAACCCTGCGGTCTTCTATGATGACGGCGGGCTGCTGATGGGCCCTACAGCATTCAGTGTCAAATACAAATGTCTCTCTTCTCTCCCATTTCAATAACTGCTCAATTAAAACGACAAAAAAATTTGAGCTTTGATGCCTGCTTCACGGTTACGAACGGCTGTCCTGGCAAAATCAATATTATTAAAAATACAGCACTTGCACTAATTATTTCTGATGGTTAAAACCTGATTCATTTACTTAAGAAGCTACATTATCTCTATAAGAGTTCCATAGTTTCCTTAAGGACTGCTGAACCAAGATCAATCTAAACAGGTAGCCATTAACCTGGAAGTTTCTGTCACTCCTCTTGGTGTCTTAAGTTCACATCCTCAATCAAAGTATGAATTATTAAGCCATGTGAGAGTTTGATTGACAGGGTAAGTGGTGGAGAATGAGCGAGCTGGACAGCGCTGGACCTTAGTGGGGTGTTCCCGGCAGAACAACGCAGTACTAACGTCTGAATAAGTTAATTCAAGATGTGTCAGGACAAGAAGAAAGACCAGCATATATGTAGTAGCAAACTGATTTTAGATGGACAATACTGGTTGTCTAAGGTACAAAATATTGGTTACACAAAATTCAACTCCTTTTTTCCTGTTTACCACTTCAATACTTAACTTAAAACAAGAAAATGAATAAATTAACAATGAGGAACCCAATTAATATTGCACATCATTTGCACTACATGTCAAATCCCTCCAACTACAAAAGCATGATGATGCCAAAACAAGCAAATTCCTTATCCTGACAAAATCCCAGAATCCTAGGCAAATGTAAAGGATGATTATTAAGAGTGGATTATTAAATCAAAACAAAGTGAATGAAAATGAAAATGCTGATTCTTGCAAATGCAACATTTACTGCCCTAAAAGCTTGAATTCATCTTCGAACCGTGTAGCACAGAGCAGTCCTCGAGGATGAGGTTAAAGCGAAGAGATTTTTCCTTCGTTGAAATTCTCCTGCCTCACCGAACATCGCTGAAAGAAAAGCACACTCCTCAATTTTAAGAGACAGTAAAGCTTTACTGGAGCTCCCTTCTGGTCAGCAGAATTTTGGTCCAAGATGACGAACGGCAAATTTTACAAGAACAAGTTTAACACAAAGAGCTGACAGGCGACTATAAACACCCCCGGAACTAAACTAAACCAGCTCTGTAACAATGACTAAACTAGCCGTGGTTCTGGGATTCAAATTGAATTTAAGTATGCTAAGAAAGATACCGTATGCACGGCTTGACACGAAATGCAAATGTCATTAAAATCACGTTGAGAGTTTGATCAAGCCTGAAAATATATATGCAGATGGTTACACTTCAGATGGCATATCAAGATCCTACTTTAGTGTAAATTAACTGGTGCTGTGATTAAAAGGACCTGAACTTACTACTTTTTTGCAAAGAAAGCAAAACTTGTGCGTAAACTTGTGCATACTTGAATTTTAATACATTTATGGAATTCGCTTGCTTTGACATATTACAGCTCATTAAGTATAGTTTTGCATACTAATACTAGCCACACACACACACACACACACACACACACACACACACACACATATATATATATATTGTTTTATTGAGATAGAAGTTCCTGCAGTAATGTCTTCTTTAAAGACGATTCATCTTGATCCAAGATCAGCCTTGAAAGTTTGTTTTCTTTGATTGTAACCACAGCTCGGATGTTAAAATCTGACCTTCGATAACTTGACGTGAACCGCAATATCACATTTTATTAAGAACTCAATAAAAATACTTACGGTGATATCGCAATGAAAGATGCATCTGGTAATATTACTACATTCGTTTTAAACCTTGTATGTGCGTCTCGATTCTGTGATGAAATAAGCCAGAAATGTCTTACGAAATGGGTTTAAAGATCTCAAAAGACCTCGATGTAATAAAAACGAAATCGTAACGCGTATTGTGTGAGAAAGTGGGTAAATATTTCATGAAGTATGTTAGCTAGATGCCGTGCGAATTAAATATTACCCCAAGACACTTGGCATTCAAAACCTATTGCGAAACGATATTAAAACGCAAATAAATGGACCGAAATGTCCAGGAATGATATTAAAGAAAGATTTTATGATACAACACACACCGTGAATTATTTATACGCTATATGAATAACAAATAACACATAAAATCACGTTAATATAAGAATTATCTTGCATTTAAACAAACTGTTGTGACGTCACTGTGGGAGAGAATATCACGATATAACGGATGACGTCAGACGGTAAAACCGCGGTACTTCGCAGCGACTTTTTATAAGCGTTTTGTCAATAACAAGTTAAAAAAAACACATTAAAATATTAACGTTAATACAAAGATTTAAAAAATCGTGTCAAACACACTTTATCATATTTAAAGTTAATTTCTCGCTTGTCATTTTCCCGCCGCTTTTAAATGTCTCTCAAACCGACGTCGATACTTTTGAAAACGTTAACTATTGTTAATAAATGTAAATATAAAGTGTAAAAACTCACGTGTGTGATGTTGTTCCTCAGCTGTGAGGAGATTCACTTCTGTGTGCGCGCTCCCGCGGCCAACCGCCTCTCGTGCGCGCCAGCCCACTGCTCTTAAAGAGACAGTACACAAATAAATCACTCAATTAAATAAATCCCTTTATTATTGTCAATGTGTGTTAGTGGATCTACAGGGGTAACGTTGTGTGCTTTTTTGTGTAGTGGCACACACTAGAAACGTGAAATCTGTGTACACAGTGTTGTTCGATTGCACACACTCCACCAAATATCTTCTTTTTTTGTAATGCAGAAGACAGTCATACAGGTTTGGTGTTTGACTTACAGATCATGGTTGACCAATGCTAGACATGTTGTTCATAATTGTATATAATCATGTTTATTAGAGCATGTAAACAATTATATTTTATATAATCTATATATAATCATATATAGTCTTTATATATGAAAGTGGAATAGCAAACATGGTATTATTGAGAAAGTACTTTAGATGAAACACAAACTTTATAGGCCTCTGTTGTTTAAACTCAGATTTGGCCACGCATTTTCCAGGAATAAGTACAAGGTTTATTTATGTAAATTGTCATAAAAAGTATGTTTTTATTTCCGAGAGTTCGCAATCTCTCGGTGGTCAGTTCATCCCTCCATCTGTTCATGGCACCATCGGCCATCTGTTGCCCACAATAACGACGTGTTGCCAAATGCACCCACCCGATTACATAACAGATATCAAACAACTCATTTAAACGAACACGAATGCTGACAACACAAAACGAGACGGAAAGCGATGTTCAAACATTACCAGATTATTACAACGTAGAAAGTTGACACTTTAAGTTCAAGTTTGAACTTTTTGCGCAGAATCTTGTAGAAATAGTTCAAATCGTTCTTTTCAAATTTCCCTGATTTTATTTTGTTTCTTAGGTTCTCTGTTCTACGGTTTAAGCTTCTTCTTCGACTTTCTATATCTTAACCTTCAAAAGTGAGTCCCTACGCAAAGTGTGATCTAACAAACAGAGATAACTTGACAATCTGTCCCTCCTGCTGCCATGCATCTCACATCATGCCTGCCCTTGTTTCTGCCAAGACTGTGGATGCCAGGCTGTCCCTCAGATCACAATGTCCACCAACAGTGAGATAAATCTCCATATAGCCTCGAGAACGTCCCATGGATTGCTTCAAGAGTTCCCCGTTAGATGATGCACGTGCGGACTTGCAACCAATATTCCTAAATCGTCTTCTCATTCCTTTTCCAAGAATCTTCAAGACGCAAATGAGTCCAGCATGGTTTACTGAATGCAATATAAGAAATAATATATAATTTGTTTTTCAAAAGACATATCAGAGTGTTCTTCACAGACTGTTCTGGACAAAAATGCTGACGGGCTTAAAATGTTCTGTGTGTCAATGACTGAAGGCCCATTTGTACCAATGATGCTGACTATCCATTAACATTTAATGTAAAGCTTTAGTGTGTAAACTTAAAATAAACATAGCAGTGTCATCCTTTAGTGTCCTTCAGGCTCAACCATAATAAGCATGATAACTTGTTTTGGGTCACAGGAGACACAAAGAGAGCCGTCCCTCAATGGCACTTCTGCCAGCTTCTGCCCATCCAATGTAGAAACCGAGGACCGTCAGGGTGAAAGCAGGCGGCCTGATCGAATCAATAACCTTCTTAATGAGATCCTCGGGGCGTCATTAACGCCACCCCCTCCGGCCATGAACGCCCCATCTTCCGTAAAGAGCGTTGTCTTCGCCGAGTTCCAAACACACCTCATTAACCTTTACGGTGATCAGAAATTCTCCTTGTCGTGATACTCTGCTTTGTTGGTTTTGAGTCGGTCATGGTTGGTTTTTTGAAGTCGATAGGACTTTCATCATCATAGAGGAATCAAAAATCAAAAATGAAGTCTATATTTTTTTAACAGTTACATTATAGTTTCTGGTTCCATGATCTGATGTTGTGTAAGAGAAAATTGTATTACTCAAATACTTTACATGAAATAACAACAATTCTTAATAGTCAGTTCTGTGCTTTTTTAGAGATATGAAATCGTACGCCTCTGAGCTCCATGAATCAGGTTAAACTAATGGTTACCCATTTTCCGTTCGCCAAAAGCCAGCAGTTATTGATCAATATCCCATAGACATTCATCAATCCCAATATTCCAATGGAAATGGTTTTATTATGAGTGAAACAGCCCGGCGATAAACACATTAAGCCTCCAAATGACCTTCGGAATTGAGTTTGTAGGATTTATGCGTTTCTTGAGCCAAAACAAAGCAGTCATCTGAAGGCCTAGCCATCCGCATTGTATATGCATAAGATGTTAATATTGCATGAATGCATATATGGTTGTAAATCTATACCGGCGTGAACAGTAATTAAGTTGAAGTGTTTAAGAAATTCCATTTGTTAAAACCTATCAGCACTGCATGCACAACAAAGACATTTGCAACGTCAAATAACATTTGGTTATGGAAACCACGTTTTATGCATGATAAATGCATAGTGAGATTGTAAATGTTATCCGTATTTTTATTCTTGTGTGGGTCGGAGAGAAGGGAGTTGAAAAATGACTCTTAATCTAAATCTTCACCATTCATTAGCATAACCAGCAGGTTAATTCTGGAAACATTTACCATGATTGATCATGTTAATAAATGAACTGAATGATAAAATCATGCTGGAAACCTCAAACGCTATGGAACTGGTTCTCAGCTATGAATCAATTGTTCGTATTCAATTTTCCTTCATATACACTGTTTCTAAGTTTGCGACATAAAAATGTTGTAGCGCAATCTTTTAAGTGACAGTTGATTTAAAATCAGGACCTGAATAAAACTTCCCAATCCTATAAACTTCGAACAAAAATTGAAATAACATTTTCCTGGTAATTACCATCACTTTCAAGGCGGCATCAATAATGCACGTAGGCGTCACCTCGAGGTGTTTGCGCCAGAGCTATGGCTTTTATTGATCGAGCTAATTTAATTACATACAACGAGCCATCCACTTTTGAGTAACGTGACACGTTAGGATCCTCCAACGGGGTAGCAAAATGAGCGATTTTACTACGGCAAAGCACATCTTTATTTAGCGCTGACCTGGAGGTGGAGCATTAAATATTAAAATCAGATCTGCATCAGTAATTTCCAAAGAGAGAGTTGATTTTTATATTTTTATCCGGGCTCAAATTTCCTCTTGTTTCATATTTTATATCTGGACTTCCCGAATATCCCGACCTCTTGTTATCTGTCGTGCGGTTGGACTTTATGGAAGGTTGTCATTTATTTAGCAAATGGAGAAAGGCCTCGAAGATCTATTTTATTCACGGTTAGAATAGTTCTGATTTATTTGTGTACATTGTGTATGTATTAAGTTAGAGAGGCCTATGTACTAAAATGCGGAATTATGGGGACATTGTGGCACGGGCGAGCTTGCAATAATATCTCTTGATGCCTATTTCAAGGGACCAAGTGTCTAGAAGTTCAAAGTTGCTTAAGGCTCAGTGAAATGAAAGCAATGAGCAACTAGAGGTCGTACATTTCAGTGGCAGAAAGGACATTACTATTTAAGGATTGCACAATTTGAAGCGTTAGTCACCGTCGTCAGCTGTTTAATGGCTTTCATTACGGCACCATTACCCTTAAATGCAAATATTAAAGTATAAGGAACCTAACGTTCGTTACACGAAATAAATGTATGATTTCATAGACGCAAGTTTCCGATTAATGTGTACGTCCTAAACTGTTCCTATTTCAATAATTACCCTCAAACACTAAACCTCACACCCTTCTATTCGAAGTAACACAGCGATGAAAATCTCTCAATTTTATCATCGTTTCGGAAGTTCACAGCGTTCCCCATATACGTCAACGAACAGCCAAAACCAATCTTGTCGGCTTGATTTAGCGCACCATAAAGAGTCACTGTAAAATAAATGAATAGCAAGCAAAGAGGCAGACTCTTATGTTACCGCATTCCCAACCTCCAGCCCTCCGATTTACACCTATGGATTATCTGTCACATCCGCAGAGCAAAAAAACGCCCGAGAAGGCACAAGGAACCACCCCGGGGGTAATTGTGGAGGGCATCAGTCACGGCTGGACATCGAGGATATATAGAGCCGAGCACATTTCCCACGAGGTTTGCCACCCCATTAGGCGCGTTTTTCAGGACCTCAAGCGTGATTTCCTGCTTCTTGTCTGTTTCTGGCATCAGGCAGCTGGTGGAGACCGTTTCTGAGAGCCTTCAACCCCGCCACATAAGTCCAAAGTAACTTTGGGACGGACTGAACTGTGTGCAAAGATGCCCCTTTTGTTGGACCTTCCCCATGTGATGATATAAATGTTAAACCAATACTTGGTACCAACCTCAAGTATCCCGAGAGAGCAAAGTAAAATAGAAGCTTTATTTAAAGCCGTCTAGTTAAAGATTTTCGGAAGTCTGGAGGTTGAAATTTACACCCAGTTTGGTTCCTCCCCATGATATTCTCCCGTATGACACAAACAAGTCTTCCTTCGCATTGGCCCCCCTGACAAATGGTCTTCCTGAAAGCCACTAACAGGGAAAGGCGGACATAAGACGTGCTGATCAATAGAAAGCGGATTTGCCATTGTTTTCATCCTCCAAAACAAAGCAATAATTTCTCATAAAGGCTTTGCAGCGGTGGGCGGCCTTATGCCTGTGTCTGCCGACAATCAGTCTTTTAATTCTGAGTGAGGACAACCCTTCATGAATCTACCAAATCTCCATATTACCCACTTGTGATAGCATTTCCATAACAATGTTTTTAAGAATCAACAACAGGAATTCTGTAATTTTGCATTAAAGTGATTGTTCACCTAAAAATAAGATAATTGGAAGAATGTTCGTTAATGAGCAACAGCAGGTGCCCATTGACTTGCCTTGGTTGTGTTATACAATACAAGCGATTGGAGTACCACTGTTGGTTTTCAATTTGAAGTGTCACTTAACATCAAAAAATGACATGAAATAAAACAAATGTCTTTCAAAAACGTTTCATAGAGGAACCAGATTAGTTCCACAGGAAAGACCATCGTTTCTGATTACGGATTTAAAGAACCATTAGGTAAATATTGATTCATCCAATGGTTGAAGCTGTTGGGATGATTTTGCAAGAATAGTCAGTTAAACATCATTTGCCTTGAAAGCACAGAGTACAAACAGTACCCTTTTGTGTTTCTAACGCGATCAATAAAGAGTGTATCTTTAGTTACAACATTATTTTTAACCATGACAAAGATTGATTTCACCCGCATAGACCATGATATGTCCTTGAGGTGGCATGGCGAGTGACTAAACACACCAATTTTCTTTCTGTAACATGCAACATTACTAACTAAACACCCTTAAGGCATAATCAATAAATACAGGGGGATTCTCATTAAACGGACCCTAATTGCATCTCATTTGCCCATGTAAATGCCCGGCGGTTCTGGAGTTTAATGCGAACCAAACGCAGCCATAGCAACATCTCGGTACTTGCAGAATCCTACTAGACGGTAAAAGACATCATTTTTAAATAAGGATGATATTACGCCGCATTTCCTGCTTTAGTCTTTTAAAGGCTCCATTGGACCAAACCCTGAACACAAATCCAGGAAGCCTTCTGTCAGAAGAACCCCACAACTCGGTGCCTTCTTAAAGCTGTGAAGATTCATCTTCGGACTGACAGGGCTTTTCCATGGCACATATGAACGTATGAATGAATAGTAAGGCCCGGTTTTCAAGCTTTGCCTGTGTTCCCAGAACCCAGGTGATAAATCTGACCGTGTCAAAACAGATGCGCCCACATTAAGAGTCTGAATGGACAAGAAGTGTCGAGCCAGCGCCTACTCACAAAACAGAACAATTCTTCAAAACTATAAGGAAGAATCTTCACACCCACTGCGGAGATGAATAACCACCAGCGATTTGTGCCTTGGCTCGTGTTTTGTGCCAAACGAGAATCGCAAAATGTTGTATTCCATGAAATTCATTTTCAATATTTGTATGAAATTGGAGGATGGGAACGAATAGAAGCTCAATTATATTTCCCTAATCAAAGTGGCAGTCGTAAAAAACAAGTGTTATTAAATATCATCCGCAGAAATAAAACACACGTCAACAGCAAAATTGGTTGAGATGTATTGTATATTTGTTACATGTGAATAAATCGAATATCATCTTTAGTGGGCAAGCTTTCATTTAGTTTTTTTATGATTCTCCCTGCATACATTTGTACATTTCAAAGGGAATGATTAACAATATTGAACATATCAAAAGAGCTACAGTTGGGAAATGGTTCCAATGATGAGCGATCATTTTAGGCAACTGAAACTATATAAAAATGAGTTAATGACTTAATAAAAGATGTGTTGAACATCTTAAAGAGGACAACTGATGAAGCAGCGTTGCATGTTTAACAGGACCGAGTCTGTGACCGCCAACCTACATGTAACAAAATAAATAGAGACATTGTATCTGTTGAGCAAAAACATACATATCGAACAAATCCTGACTGTCTAGACTGAAAATGCATAGGGATGATTATCTAAATTCAATACAAATTAAGTACTTTCATCACAATTGTTAGTACACCGCCATACTGCAACATTTTGGACATTACATATTTCATTCAGAACAGTAAACTGATAAAACACAAACAAAAATGAGTCTCTATGTCTCTTCGCATGACTGACAGGGTTTTTGTCCAAATGCGGGGATCCAACCCAAGGACCACATCACCGTCGTCATCATCACCCAGTCTTGATTCAACACCCAGAGGTCCGGTAATGGTTCCTGGGTGAGCTCTGGATGAGAGCAAATGGGTCCGAGTGATGCAAAACATGATGATGTGTGGCCACGACCAGTGGCGGAGACCTGTCCCTACCCCTCCCGTATGTCCCTGGGGGCACTAGCGCCCTCTTTCAAAGGATTTGCTCCTTACTGGAGGCAGAGATGTCCAATAGTCTCCAGGCGGCATAAGGGTTCAACTCCTCCTGATCTCGACATAATGCCCATACGTACGTAATCCCAATAACTTTTCCCTGTCGGGCACACAAAAACGCAACACATTAAACATAAACAGAATTTTGTCAAAAAAAGATAAAAAATAAACGAGGTTGGTAAGCAAGTATGTAAAGTAAGTAAAGAAAAACAAATATAATATTTGATTTAATTTCACTTTCATGGGAAATGTCTCTTTGACATGTTTTGTTTCATAAGTTGTGAAATGCAGCTATAAAATCATTATGACTTTTTATTTTGACAATTTAAACAATTCTAAATAAATAAAAAATCAAGTGTCATAAATGATATTTTTGATGAAATAAAGGCAGTGAAAATAAATAATATCAATGTATATATTTTAATTTGAATAATAAACATCGTTATGCTTAACTATAAGAATTTAGACAAAATTGTTATCATGCAAGTTCAAAAAACTTTAGGCTTCATTTTCTTATGACGTAATTTCTTATATTTCCAACACTAGTGCGTGCAGCGAAAATGACCCTTTAGATCATCACATTTAATTGAACAGACGAAGCCGTGTTCAGTCCCGTGAAATAAAAGCCGCTTTTTAATTTCGAGCACTCTGAAACTGCCTGAACCAAGTGTCTCCATGCAATAAATAACTATAAACTCCCAGCATAGAATCATCCCCTGTGTGCAGTTACATTTGGCCTGTGAATTGATTTATAACAGCGCTGTATCATAAGGCTCATCTGGGTCTCGGGTGATCTCAAACGGGGGCCACAAGAGGTGAATTAGCCACTGATTCAAAAGCAGAAGAGTTGTGAATTAGCGCTCCCACATGTTAATGGTGATTTGTTTTGTGCCGTGTTGGGTGGGTGGGTATTACTCACCGGATCACCCTCCACGACTTCGCCCTTCACGTTGCGAATGACCATCACCAGTTGAGCCTGGAAAGTGATGATGAGGACGGGACCCTGTTCCATCATTTTACCCATCGCCAACTGGAAGAAAAACATGAAAAGAGTTCAAAACTGAGTAATATTAGCCTATGTAATATAATAAGTCTTTCTATCATACTTACATCAATATTATCAATGTCGAGTATCTTTGAATGAAACTGGAGTCCCATTGCTTTGGCCTGCTGGATGGGGTGAGCTAGCTGACTGTATGTCTAAAACCAAGAGAACACAATGATGAATCGGTCGATGTGATTCTACACCGAAGTATGTGATGATTCTCCGTCATCTCATTCTCAGCAGAATGTTCTTTTGCACATGTAATACACTTACAGCCTCATAGCACCAATCTTTCAGCACATCCAGTTCTCCTTGTATCATGGCCTACAACAGAGTTAAAGTTCAGCTGTTGGCATTTCAGTTGATATTTCAAAAGAAGGGATGCAGGGATGTCATGTCTCACCTCGAGAATATTAGGAATAATGTCCTTCTCGCACTGGTTCAAGAAGGAGTCCTTGTCGAAACTCGGATCCACCTTCAAGATCTCTGTCAGAACCTCGGACATCTCGGTTTTGGAGAATAGCCCACCTGACAAAAGAGAGTGTGGATTTGAATTTAACATGACTTTTATAATGCGTGTCCTGTTACATTATTCATAAACCAACAGTCAAATTGTTATTGACTCACAACTAATAAAAGTTCATGAGTGTAATGCACTCGTGTTTGGCTTTACCAATGAGGTCTGTCATTTTGTCTGTGACAGCACGGGACGCTCGGATCACGGCGTTGTCGCTCTCGTCGTATTTCATCTTCATCTCGAAGAATCCTGAAGAAAGCAAAATCAGATGATACAGCACACAGTTGCCCGCACCACATCCAGCTGTTAACGTGAAGACAACATATGGAGAATAGCGCCATCTATTGAACAACTTACTGTTGAAAACCACGTTGTTGTCCTTGAAGTCTTTCCACTGTTGGTACCATTTAGAGTCTTTGTGTAGAACGACACCCATTGCATCCCTGTACAAGAGATAGACACGAATGTAAGAATGATATTCAACTCATCAAAAAAAAGGAAGTTCATGTTTTTGTAAATGACTGAGCACGTATATAGAAAGCAACTTAGTGTTTCTTTAAATATAAAAAGTATTATTGTACAGAAATAATATTTTGAAAAAACAAATATGTTTTGCTATCCAAAAATGCAAGAATGTCACGATGTATATTGTTGATTATTTGTCTAGTAAGTTGACTAACTCGTTTGCTTCAAAGACTTTCGCTTCACTGCTGCCCGCTTTCGATGAGAAGTCACTTCTCTTCCTCAATGTGATGGGCGGTCGGTACGGACCACTTTCACCGAGGTCACCGATCTCCTTCTTTACGCTCTCGACACCCTTCAGAGATTCAGATTTAATTTACTTTTCCGATTAGAATTTCGAAGCTTGTTCATCTAGCTTTTCCTTACGGAATCCCCTGACCTGTGAGATTGCCCGGAAGGCTCCTGTCTTCCCCAGCTTTTCTCCGCTTTTAGACACAGTCTCTGCCGAATGCTTAGCCGTTTTGGCAGCTTCTTCCATTCCTTCTTTTATTTTCTTTCCGAAGTCCGTGCGACCCACCTCTTCCAAACCCTGCGGGAGGAAAATGAGATTGCATTTCACCGTTTCCGCCTGTTTATCATGTGTCAAAACATGCTGTCTGTACCCATGACTTACCTCCTTTACAGATTCTGATAATGAACCGAAAGTTTTCTTTAACACTTCTGAAGATTTGACCGTTTCCGACTCGATGGTTCTCTGAAACGCATCAACAACACACACAATCACACAACGTTTGATTACAGCCCCGGTTTTTGATTCATGACAGACAGACGTACATATTTCTTCCTTGCTTGCTGGAGGGCTTCCGATTCCTCCAGCTTCTTGGCCTCGTCCCGAAACTTCTTGATGTTGTCCTTCATCTCTTTGTTCTTGTTCAGCTCCTGTTTCAGGTTGTCCAGAAACTCTCCCAAGAAGCCTTTCCGACCGGATGACATGAACCTCGCCTGGGCATCATCACCAGAGAGTGAGACAGGGGATTAAACATTCTTTATTCCCGTTGGGTTCGCTAGATTTTGGAAATTGTATGTTGAAAAAAGGAGAAATCCACACTCACCTGTGATGTAATGATGGTGGATCCACATATCCTGTAAACACTCGCTCTGTCATATAAAGACACATACTGACGAGAGGATAAGAGCACACAACCTCTTCTGACACACATCTGAACACACACACACACGCACAGAGAGAGAGAGGGAGAGAGAGAGAGAGAGAGACCAGAGAGAGAGAGAGAGAGACCAGAGAGAGAGAGAGAGACCAGAGAGAGAGAGAGAGAGACCAGAGAGAGAGAGAGAGGGAGAGAGAGAGAGAGAGAGAGAGAGAGAGAGAAAGAGAGAGAGAGAGAGAGAGAGAGAGAGAGAGAGAGAGAGAGAGAGAGAGAGAGAGAGAGAGGGAGAGGGAGAGGGAGAGGGAGAGGGAGAGAGAGAGAGAGAGAGAGAGAGAGAGAGAGAGAGAGAGAGAGAGAGAGAGACAGACAGACAGACAGACAGACACAGACAGACAGACAGACAGACAGACAGACAGACAGACAGACAGACAGACACAGGTTAATATAACTGTGTAATAACTTTATAACAAATATGATTGACAGCATTTATTATCACACAATAACATATAGAGAATATAAAGTATCACTGTAGTAGATGTGAACAGGTTATGACTTTAAAGTAAATATTTAGCTGTTTAATGGCCTGTGATGCTTTATATAGCATGATTCATTCTCCATGAAGGCCATGAGACATGTTTCACAAGCATGACAGCACACTCTTGTCATATTCACACAGGAAACACACCGACAAATCACTCAACAAACCACGCTGCTTTGTTCGTCAATCTTATATTAATGATGACGGGACGAACCTTGCGGTTTAATGACATTTTAAAACATTTGAATGATAAACTCACCTGGTAACACTGACACAAGGAGGCCGCCATCTTGGTTGAGCTGCAAGTGACCTGTTTGGCTGGTGACCTTGTGACGCACTTCCGTGGGAGGAGCCACGACGGGGAGAAGCCAATCAGCTGATGCGTGTTTTCTTTATTTATTTTTATTTTTAAATCAATTTTGTTTGATTTTTATTTTTTTTGTCTTTTTCTGTCACTAGACTTCAAAATTAAAACAATAAAAAATAAAAATGTATGTTATATATTTTTTATATTTTAAGTTGGAACAATATTTTATTTTAACGCTTACTTCGTCTCAGACATCAATGTATAATTTTTATTAAATATTTTAATTAAATATATTAAGTTATAAGTGACAAACAACTGTTTGTCCCTGTAGACATGACCAGAGGAAAATTGTTTTAAAAAAGGACTTTTAACCAATTAAAATACAAACATTTATTCAGAATAAACATATATAATCATGTACATTAAATTTAAAAAAGATTTATTAGATAAATATCATGACAGTTGTGGTCCCATGAAGTTGTGTCACAAGTGTTCTCATTTAAAAAGTCTTTTATTTTGGAATAAAAAAATCACACTTATTAAATTACTAAAGTTTTCCTTTCTATTACCTGATTTATTCAGAACTTTCCTAATTTATCTCATTATTTTATAAAAAGTTTTTAGCTGTCGTCACCGTCGAGACCTACTTTATTGTTAGGAAATTGTAAAAAAAAAGGATAAAATGATATATATCATAAAGCTGTAATCTATACGTGTGCATAAAGAAAAAAGCTGATCTAATATTGTGGTCTATAGATTATGTGTTAAAAAAAGAAATACATTTTAAGATCATATTTAAAATTGATCCTTTCCGTATCCTTTTATTAATAAAAGATGATGACTTTTGTAATGTCCCCACAATAAGAATAACGAAGAGACCAAAAAAGTTTGTAGTATATTGACATCAGCCTATAAAATGAGATCTAAAGAATGTTTATAATTTGATTTGATTTCAATTTTGTTTTTTTGTTATTAAATAAAATGTATAAAATTTTAAAACAGTCGTTCTCGATTTTTAAACAGCCGTTCTCATTACTGTATTTGGAAATTAACTGTTGTAAAATTGGACATTTCGAAATATGCAGATGTAGATAAATACTTTTGTGAATAATGTAAACATGACAACACACAATTTGCATTTTTGTAGATTTTCATTTATTTGTTTCACATTTTTCCCAGCAAAAAACACCACAACCTTAATGAATCATAGAAGATTCAGGTTATTTCAACACACATCTTGGAATAAAAACACCTTTGTTAACATTTATGATTTTAATCACTACTGATTGCTGAAACTAGAGTCTGCATGTTTTATTGCCAGGGTCAGTCATCGCCAACAGCAGTCCCTATAAATCAATTTGATTATCTTAAATCCCACTAGATTTAGATACATTTTGATTGGCGAAAACACTCCCAACTATTGTTCTTCTGTATCTTTAATATATTAGTTTGAGCTATGCCCCTAAATTAAAACACATATTTAATGGTTTTCTTAATTTAATGTGAACGGTATGTGAAAAATGATGAGAATAACTGAGAACCACAACCATATCAATGATCAGTATAAGTACAGGCACAAGCAAAATGTTCAATCATCTTCTGAGCTGTTTTGAACATGGTCAATGTTCATCGTTGAATTATTTCCAATCATGACGTTCTGCGCATTTTCAATGTGAATGCACGAGGGCTGCTGCCATGTGTCATGTTTAGCGTCTGCGTGCGTAGGCATCGGCATTGTCCTTTGGTCAGTATTATAAACAGGTGCCGGGCCAAATTGTGCATAAGACGTGTCAGATTCAATTCTCAGCCTAGCCAATCTTTCAGTCTCCCTTCTAAGGTCGATATTTCTACTTCTTTCTTCTTGTAGTAGCTTACGTTCCTCGTTCGCCTTCCTGATTCGTTGCTCTGTGATCCACACCTTCTTTTGACTCGCCACCTTCGCTGGCGACATAGCATTAAAAGCGGCACGCTCGAATGTCCTGCTGCCTTCGTCAAGTGGAACGGTACCACGGAGCACCATCCGACGCCGGTCCCTCGGCAAAAAGTTCCTCAGTGGCAGCAACGGGATGACCGAATGCCTCTTGTGATGCTTTTCTAGAGAGTTATAAATGGCTGTATTCGTGCTGGTCTCGCTAAGGTTGGTGTTGAAGTTTTGGGTGAGTAGCAGTAGGGTGAACGCTGAGTTGTTTATGGCGTCCTCCATGCAACACAGGGTAGACCGGCCAGGCTCTTCAAATTCAGAAAACGTGGCTCCAACCCCTGAGATTATTCTTTCAATTCTGTTCCTGAGCCTTTCAGCTTCGTCCGCGTCTTTCTGCTCATGCAGAATCACAAAGGAGTAAAATGTGTCCTCAATTTCGCTCACGGCCGGAGGGACCAAGTTCGTAGGGGGAAGTGGCTTATTGGTGTTTAAGTTTGCAGGATTTGTGCTTTTGGATGTTTGGAACGGACAGCTTTCACTGCTTTGGACATACGGTGTCTGTGCCGTGGTTTGGGTAATACTTGTTGTTTTATCAGGTAGTGTTTGGTCACAACAGGTTGTAGTCTTACTAGTTTGGTGTATTTGTAGAGTCGACAAATTAGCTTTTTCCATACTGGACTCCGTAATGGTTGGCGAGCTTATTTCCAGAGTGTGCGAGCTACACACCGAACTGGATTGTGGCAGGGATGGATGGCTAACATTCGAGACGTCAAGAGATCTCAGGCCGCCATTTTCAGAACTTGGGAATTCATCACAAGCCTGAAAGCCACAGACATTTTTGATCTCCTCCAATATGTTTTCAACATCTCCGAAACGCAAATCTGCCCTCTTGCTTTTCGTGAGCACCGTGCGGTAGGCTTGATCTCGGAGCACTGCGTCGCATAATTGTTCCCGCACCAATACAGCAAATACACGTGCAATGTCCAACAGCGTCGCGACGTCGTGCTCTGAGATCTTAAACTCGCCAATATGGCTACCGTTCAGTCTTTCTCCATGCACTTTGATCATTTCAGCCAAGAAATTCCCAACCTCACAGACACCGTTTGTTAACAACTTGGCGTGAGCGTCTTCGTTCCTTTTCAGATGAATCAAGCACATCGCATGAACCATCCCCTCGGCACACGTGTCGCCCATTTTGTAAGTGAGGCTGAGTAAGCGCTCCTCTGTGACCTGAGAGAGAACCTCAAACGCCTTGGCAAGACCGGACGCCTCTGCATAGTCACATTGCGAAAGCTGTACACTTTCCTCTTCCATTGTGTAGAGCAAGTAAAGGAGATCATATGCAGACGTGGGTTGTGATATAACATTTTCAAGCCATTCCAGTCAACGTGAAGGTGCATTACTCGAGAGTCACCGCTCCTGAATCCTGCCAAAAATAAAAGTTACAGTTGAATCAGGAGTCTATCTCACACGAAACCAAAACAGGCAAAAGCAAAATGGTATTGACGTAAGAGATCTCGTTATCATCCCATTGGTTTCTTCAAGAACTTATAAGATGGACAGCATATGGAACTACTGCTTTCAGAGACAGAACAAGTCAGAAGTCTAACAGAAGACATCTCCATAGTGTTTCAAACTGAGCAAAGATTTGTCAAGTCTGCAACTAAAAGAGAATATCACTGAAGATCTCAATATGAACCTCAAACAGTTCCCATCAATTTGACCCAGATCCAGATGATCATCTACATAGAGATAGCACATATACGTCTGCAAGATGTCTGTGAAACATCTCAGAAACATCTGTTCATCCATTCTAAATAGCAAACATCTCAAGGGCATCTTGAGGTCTACATGACATCTGACAGCCCACTTGGAGATGTTTTAAAGATGGACAGATGAAAATATGTTATCATCCCATTGGTTTCTTCAAGAATTTATTAGATGGAAAGCATATGAAACTACTGCTTTCAGAGACAGAACAAGTCAGAAGTCTAACAGAAGACATCTCCATAGTGTTTCAAACTATGCGAAGATTTGTCAAGTCTGCAACTAAAAGAGAATATCACTGAAGATCTCAATATGAACCTCAAACAGTTCCCATCAATATGACCCAGATCCAGATGATCATCTACATAGAGATAGCACATATACGTCTGCGAAACATCTCAGAAACATCTGTTCATCCATTCTAAATGGCAAACATCTCAGAGGCATCTAGAGGTCTACATGACATCTGACAGCATACTTGGATACATGTTTAAAAGATGGACAGATGGAGAAATGTTCCTCAACTTCATGAAGAACATCTGGGATCACTCAAACTCTTGGATCTCACTGCTGAAGTCTGCAACTAAAAGAGAATATCACTGAAGGTCTCAAAAGGAACCTCAAACAGTTCCCATCAATATGACCCAGATCCAGATGATCATCTACATAGAGATAGCACGTATACGTCTGCAAGATGTCTGTGAAACATCTCAGAAACATCTGTTCATCCATTCTAAATAGCAAACATCTCAGAGGCATCTAGAGGTCTACATGACATCTGACAGCACACTTGGAGATGTTTTAAAGATGGACAGATGGAGAAATGTTCCTCAACCTCATGAAGAACATCTGGGATCTCACTGCTGACGTCACAACACAGGTGACACGTGTAACCATACATTGAGTGACAGCTCACAACTGTCACTTTTTACAATGAGAAACATGCAGACCTAAAGTAAATTATGGTATGTCAATTACATAACAAAAGTTTTCTTCAAGTGTCTTAAATGTCTACAGATGGACTGAGACGAGACGTAAAAAGAAACTTACACAAATGTTATTTTTATATCAAATACAAACCAACACAACGTCTTACCATAGCAGCAGACGAAAAGCAGGAAATGTAATCAAATAAAACTCTTTTTATTAGCGGTTATTCATCTGACGTCAATCATCTGACGTCATATGTACACAACCGTGTTTGTGTGTCGGAATCATGACACAAGTTGTTGTTTTTAACGATCAAAACTTGTTTTTTTCTTCGCCCCAACATGCGGAAGCAAAATCCCGTTTGCTTGCACGAGGATCAACCCCACCACAAGATGGCGATACAAACGCTATAAAAACACGTCACGAACACCGTTTAATCGCCTCGAGACCGACGGAACAACGCGTGTTTTGTGTCCGCCGCTTCGTCTACGTCACAAAACCGAACTCGAATCCACTTTAAACCGCCGATCTCGTTCTCGGCCAAATCTCGCGGGATCTCAGCCGAGGCGAACATGTGCGATAACGAGAACAGGGTTTCGCGCGCTGAGCCTAAGCTCCGGCAGTGGGCGTGACTGACGCGCCTCCCGACCAATCAGCGCCGGGATCGGAGCGCCTCTCAGCCAATCAGCGGCGCGCCGTGCCCGCGGCAGGAGGAGAAACACGTTGTTGAACACTTTTATTGATTCGAGTTCCAGGCGTTTCGCGGCAGTGCAACATTTGCAACAATTCTCACGTTTTTATCATTTAAACTCACTTATAAGTGCACATTCTGCTCTCAAGAGGAGGTAAATACAGGTAAATGTGTTTTTTTTTAATTAATTGTATTTAATTTTGTATTAAAATGCGTTTTATTTACTCATATCGTCGTGTGTTTGTTTCGTTCTTGTGTTTGTTTGGTGTTTATTATTGTTTTTTTTTTTTAAACACGATTTAAACATTAGATTTTAACATTAAATGCTCTGTTAATTTCACAATGGTATTGTTTATAACATTTGTTGACGTTTAAACCGTTTGAAATGTTTACTTTGATTTTATTAATGTTGTTTTATGTTTAAAAAGTGAAGAAAGTCATGCAGAAGAGTCCAAAACAAACTCATAAAAGTGTTTGTAATCATGATCAAAGTAATGCAAAGGTTTATAATATATTATATTTATATATACACTTTATTATATTTTTATTATTTTAATGCATTTTTATTTATGTTGTGTTTTTTTGACATTTAAGTTGTTATTTGTGATAATGGACCACCCACACGATGATCAGATCCAAATGAGTTCTTTGTTTTTATTTCAATTTATTTCTGTAAATTCATGCAAAGCACATTCATGTATTCATTTTAGAATTTATTGTGTATTTTTATTTGATTTATATTGTTTAAGTTGGTTTATTTGACTCATTTATACACTTGACAGATAGGGGGCGCTCGTGTGTATTTCCGCTAATAACAGGCGTGGTTTGGATCGCTGATATAAAAATAAGCGATTTTAGCCGATTATACACGATTATTACCCTTGGGGAATGAATAGAAATCTGTTTTTCTTGGCTTAGTTTGAATGTAAAGTCTTATGTATGCCTTGATCGGACTACACATTTAAGTAATGTCACATTTTAAATTTAATATAAGTTTAAATAATTTTCGGTGTATATCAGATTTGTCTAAATGTAACGCAGAGATGCGTAACTTTCATCTGTGTTAAGTTCACTTCGATACGTTTCGTAGGTTGAAATTGTCAAACCGATATTTCTTGTCTGATTGGTTTATAAATTATTATACTCGCGTCTGAATCGCAGTAAGGAGACTTGTTAACGATATTGTTTTAGGGATTATTAGTATTATTTCGTTTTTAACCTTAAGAAAACCACAACAGCTGCGTTATTTCTAAACTTAATTGCAGCTTTATTTTTTATTGTTTGAAAACTGAAAGTAAAAACAATAGTTGTGCAATGAGTGGGTGTGTGTGGACTTCTCACTTGTAGTGTCTATCAAATTACCACCGTATTTCCGTCTCATACCGTATCTGAACCATACAACCGCCTTTTTGAGATTTATTATGGACAATAGGGACTGAAATGTGACTCAAATTCGAAGGGTGAGTTCTAAACATCATTTCGTAGTTGCATAAGCATCAATCAGCCAATGGGAAGCTCAGGGCAACAATGTCAAGTGGAAAGAAAGCACATCACCTTTCTCTCGACACTTGCGTCGGCCAGAAACGAAACACCTTTTCCTGCTTATTTGAAGGTCTTGGCACCGAGCCATTGTTTGAAATAAAATAAAAGGAAGGTGGGGGCGGTCTGTAATCTTATGCGTGACTCACTCAGTTTGTAACGCCGCTCTGTTTCAGGTCGCCCGCCATGTGGATCCAGGTGCGCACTATGGATGGCAAGGAGACCCATCGGGTCGACTCCCTGTCGAAGCTCACTAAAGTGGACGAGCTGCGTGAGAAGATATTAGAGCTGTTTAACGTCGAGCCGGATAGACAAAGACTGTTTTACAGGGGGAAACAGGTAACTTGCATCGTTATTGTAGACTCAACTACCATTTTTTTAATCCGCTGATGGTTATATCGTTATAAATAATAAATTTTTCAATGTTTTTGTTGTTATAAAACAAACTGTGTCTTTTTTTTTTCAGATGGAGGATGGTCACACGCTCTTTGACTACAATGTGGGTTTAAACGACATTGTTCAGCTTCTGGTGCGACAGGTTGCACCTCCCGTCGCTCTGTCAAAGGAAAAGGAGGCCGAGCTGTCCGATTCTGACTCCGGCTGTGGTTCGACCCCAAGCGAGTCTGATAAGGGCTCAACACACGGCGAGAGCGAAGGGCAAAGTGCGGGTACTTCGGCTCAAACGGACACGCCGGACCTCATCGATCCAGGCTTTGGTTTTTACAAGGTAAGAAACTCTCCGTGAATAATGCTCCGTTTATTTTTTAACCAGGTGATCATGGTGTAAATTTCTTTTAGATAAATGAATTTGTGGACGCACGAGACTTGAACATGGGAGCTTGGTTTGAGGCGCAGATCAAAAATGTGACGAAGGCGCCAAAAGATTCAGGAGAAGAAGGAGAGGAGATTGTCTATCACGTCAAATATGAAGAGTGAGTCTGTTAAATTTAGACTGGCAAGATGTCGCCAAAGAAAACTGTAGAATTCTTTCAAGTTATCAGTGTTTATCTGTCATACATTTTTTATAAAGATTTATAAAAAGTCCTCATTACATGCAGAACACCTGGATTTATCTCTGAATGCCACCTGCAGCTGTTAGCATCCACACTCCATTCGTCTTTGTGTAGAGTTTGATCAAAGGCTGACTGTTAAACGTATCTCACTGCAGCTGAATGATAATTTTCCCCTGATCTACCCTCTTGTGGTCTAAACAGTTACCCAGAGAACGGTGTCGTGCAGCTGCGGGGTAAAGACGTACGCCCGCGGGCACGCACCGTCTACCAGTGGCACCAGCTGGAAGAGGGCATGACAGTCATGGTGAACTTCAACCCAGATGAGCCCAAGGAGCGTGGATACTGGTACGATGCTCAGATCCAGAGGAAGAGGGAGACCAGGACCCAGAAGGAGGTTTATGGCAAGATTCTGCTGGGGTATGTGGGTTTTTCCTGTACTTTCTGAGGCCATGAAACAACAAAAACTGGACAACAAAACATCTAACTATTGGAAAGAAAATATTTTGTGTTGGAGTATTTTACTAGATGTTTTGCCCTTTCTTGTGTGTTTTACGGTGCTTTCACATCTGTGGTTTGGTTCATTTGGTCTGGACCAAGGGCAACAAACAATACACTATAGCATTTTTCTGCTGTTTCCTTTCCCTCCACACTTATTGCTCTGGTCCAAAACAGCTGAAACTAACTAGAATGCACTCATGTGACAATATGCACCTCATTTGTTGGCCAGATGTGTCGTTGAACATATTTTCTATCTGCTTTTCGATTGGTTATAATTAATGTGTGAGAGAATTCCAATATAACAAATGGACGTAAACAAAGCGAGGAGATATCAAACAAGCTGGTAGACAACATGCCACTTATTAGTTTGGATGGGTGACTGTTGTAATATTTTTGTGTTTTGAGTTTTTTCTAAAGTTGTGACCTAATATGATAATCATACAAAATATTGGTAAAGCTCTGCACCGCCACACAATTCCAAGTTTGTCTGTAATCTGCCAAGGGCCTATATTGCTAAAGTGCTAACTGTCAACAAATATGTCTCCTCCCATTCTTTTTGCTGCTGGGTCTATCTGAATTTGGATCATGTTTTCACCACAAACACACCTATGCAGTGCTCGTTTAAGTGTACCGAGACCTCCTTGAAGAGGTTCCTTTTTTTTGGTGGTGCGCACTCGGATGTGCCCAAACAAACCGCACCAAGTAGGACAACAAAACAAACCCCGATGTGATTCAACTGAACCAAATGAGGTGGGGAAATCACCCTAATTAACAATTTTGTCGTCTTTTAGCGATGCTGGCGATTCTCTCAATGACTGTCGAATAATGTTTGTGACGGAAATCTACAAGATCGAAGAACCTGGCAGTTCAGAGGGACCAGGGGCCTCTTCCGATAGCCCTCTCAAGAGTGAGTTTGTCTTTTTTAAAACATTCAAAAGAATGTATTAAATGGATCGCCCTTCCAAAGAAGTTTTTGAACGCTTTCACTCTTCTTCTCTCATCAGGGTCAAACGGGCCTGAGTGCAAAGTGTGCAAAGACGACCCGAAGAAGAACTGTCGCGTGTGTAACTGTCATGTCTGTGGCGTGAAGCAGGATCCCGACAAACAGCTGCTGTGTGATGAATGTGACATGGCGTTTCACACTTATTGCCTGAACCCTCCGCTGACCACCATCCCAGAAGATGAGGACTGGTAAACAAGTTCTCTGTCACTTTTAGGAAATTTCTCAAAAGTGTTTCACAGCATTTATTTTTTTGGGACGCGTCAAAACAAGTTTCTCATTTTACTGTTACTGATTTTCAGGTACTGTCCAGATTGTCGTAACGATGCAAGCGAGGTTGTCCTGGCTGGAGAGAAGCTGAAGGAGAGTAAGAAGAAAGCAAAGATGGCGTCTGCAAGCTCGTCTAGCCAGAGGGATTGGGGAAAGGTGCGATTCATATAAACCATAAAATAACTGATCACATCCATAAGAGTATCGAATTACGTCTGAAAATCCTGATATTAGCACTTATGTATTGTTGTTGTTTGTGTTTTTTCCCAGGGTATGGCATGTGTTGGACGCACCAAACAGTGCACCATCGTACCTTCCAACCATTATGGTCCTGTTCCTGGAGTCCCGGTGGGAACCCTGTGGAAGTTTAGAGTGCAGGTTGGCATCATTTTAAAATGATAAAAGTTTCAAAAACGCAACTATAGACTTTCTTAGTGTGGTGAATTAGTTAGGATTTTGTCTGATCCATGTCAAGATATGAACATAAATTATGTTTTGCACAGGTGAGTGAATCTGGAGTCCACAGGCCTCATGTCGCCGGTATTCATGGCAGAAGTAATGATGGTGCTTATTCTCTCGTGCTAGCCGGAGGCTACGAAGATGATGTGGTACGATAGCAGTTACTTATAATCATAAAATTACAGAGTGCAAAATCATCTTGTATGTTCATCTTTATTATTCTTTCATTGTAGGATGATGGAAATGAGTTCACGTATACTGGCTCCGGTGGTCGGGATCTCTCTGGAAACAAGAGAACGGCCGAGCAGTCCTGCGATCAAAAGCTTACCAACATGAACAGGTCAGAACATCCCCAATGAGGCATTAATGCTGAGTTAAAAAGCTGCTTTCCAAACCGGTGTATTTATGTTTCTTCTTATACTTTTAGAGCACTGGCTTTAAACTGCAATGCTCCTGTAAATGACAAAGAAGGGGCGGAGGCCAAGGACTGGAAGGCGGGAAAACCTGTAAGGGTCGTGCGGAGCTCCAAAGGCCGTAAGCACAGCAAGTTCTCTCCTGAAGATGGCAACCGCTACGATGGCATTTACAAAGTAAGATACTAGATAATATGTTAAGTTTAATAGTGTACGTTCTTAATTGTTTTGGAATTAATTGCCCCTTATTTTTTTCAGGTGGTAAAGTATTGGCCAGAGAAGGGCAAGTCGGGTTTCCTCGTTTGGCGATACCTGCTAAAGAGAAACGATGATGAAGCTGCGCCATGGACCCGTGAAGGGAAAGAGCGCATAAAGAAACTGGGTCTTTCAATGCAGGTGACGTCTTTAGATTTACTGTTTCTTACGTGCCAGAAGAGATGGAACACATGACAAGACATTTTCATTGCTGTTATGTAGTTTGTTATTGAGACACAATTTTGTGACATTTCATTTCTGTTCCCCAGTATCCTGAGGGTTATCTGGAGGCCGTGGCTGCTAAAGAAAAGGAGAAAGAGAATAAAAATGAGGATGACATTGAGGAAACGCCCACTAAGGGCAAGAGGAAGAGAAAATCTCAGACCGGTGGGTGAAACATCACATCTAATGTTATAGCGATAAACAGATGTTCTGCATTAGTTTGTGTAACATATTTTTTTCTAATTGTAGTGGATGAGAAGACTTCTCCATCTAAAGGCACTCCCAAGAAGATGAAAGTGGAGGCATATAAACTTAGTAAAGAGCAGAAGGCCTTGATCAAAGAGGATGAGCTCAACAAGAAACTGTGGGACGAAGCTATGGAGTGTCTAAAGCTTGGACCGGTACATACTACCCAAACATCTCTTTACCTTCTTTCAATTGTAGTTTGGGCTCGGTGAAGTTGAAAAGTGACATTATTTAACTTGTATTCTTATGCAGCGTTTCTTGAATAAAGTGGAAGAAGTCTTTCTTTGCATCTGCTGTCAAGAGGTCGTGTACCAGCCCGTCACCACAGAGTGCCAACATAACGTTTGCAGGGTAGGATGCATAGATACTTTACATCTAAATGGTTCAATTTGTCTTTTTAATTTCAGAAGGTTTGAAGTTGTTTAAAACATCTTGTTACAGGAATGCCTCCAGCGCTCCTTCAAAGCTGAGGTTTACACCTGCCCGGCCTGTCGACACGACCTCGGCAAGAACTATCCAATGACCATGAACAAACCTCTTCAAGCCATCCTCACCCAGCTCTTCCCCGGGTACAGCAGCGGCAGATGATGTCACAGCAACACAGAATTCCACTAGAAGCTCGGATTTCCGTTTTAATATATTTAACAATTGTTGCGACGTGTCAGGTTCTAGAATCGATCGTAAAATTTTGATTTAAACACTGTTTGATTTGGCCCCGTTTTGCGGGCGTGCTCCTACCTAGGCAGAACGCTTCTGTCCGTTGGAGGTGCGTTCCCAAAATGCGTTTCGGCATTTAGGATTAAAGGTGCTCTTAACATTCTAGCGAAATTTTAGCTCAAGCAGCTTTCCTGTTATGTTATGCCTTTTCGTACCATATACCGGCACAATGAACTGTAGCTATGCACAATGATGGCATTCGCAATGATAGCAATCCGATGGAAATGATCTTTCTTTCCAGTCAGTGGTGGTGACAATAAAACTTCGTCTTTAATCCCGTTAATCCCTGTGTAAACATTCTGCCATTACAATGATTTTTCACAGTATTAATTTCTTTCCGAATGCAATCCGTTGACCGTATCAAACCTACTAAAGAACAGTTAACAGAGTTTGCGCAAAATCTCCAGAGTTAAAGGTGGCCGTTACATTCGGCTTTATAAAATGTTTTTATCCTCTTGACTATATTGGTAACTAACTAAATTTAATCTCCTATGGATTTGTTTTAACCCTACTAGTTAACGTAAACGTTCTGTTCGTTGAACTTTTTTCGTCCTCTGAGGAGCCACGTAATTTTAATACGTTCTGAAATGAATAGATATTATATCCCTTTTTATTTGCTTTTTTTGTGTAACTGCTGTATGTGCTTAAATTGAGTGTCATTTTTCCGTCACGTTGCCGTTATGCAAATGGTGGTCATGCTTGTAAGGCCCTCTGAAGTACTGAGTACACTTTAAGGGACGACCCGGTATAGCTTTTAAGTTGTTGTCGTCGAGGTTTGCCCTCGGACCGTTTTCGCACAAACCCGACAGTTTGACTCCTTCAGGAAGTATTTAAATGCATTGTCTTCTCGCTCAATGATGTTCCTTGCTTGTTGTAAGAGTTATTATAGTATTTGCTAAATAAATGCCGATGGCTGCAGATATTTGGATTTCACATCGTTAGTTTTACCTCGTCTGTTTCTAATATCTGCGTAGACTGGAGCTGTATATTCTGAAATTGTATATTTTTAGCACTTGTATTTAGTCGTTGTATGTAGCCGACGGTGCATAGCTATTTTCTGGCACTGGAATGAGTGCTATATTTTTCAATAAACCACGATTAACTTTTATATAAATAAGTCTGTTGGGTTTTTCTTGCCGATTGTTATGCCTCAAGTATATTTACAGTATTTTTATTTAAATTAGTTTATGCTTTGAATAAATTAAGCTTAAGAAATAAAGTCAGTCTTTTAAATAAATAAATATGTATAAATTAAGCTTAAGAAATAAAGTCAGTCTTTTAAATAAATAAATAAATATGAATAAATTAAGCTTAAGAAATAAAGTCAGTCTTTTAAATAAATAAATAAATATGAATAAATTAAGCTTAAGAAATAAAGTCAGTCTTTTAAATAAATAAATAAATATGAATAAATTAAGCTTAAGAAATAAAGTCAGTCTTTTAAATAAATAAATAAATATGAATAAATTAAGCTTAAGAAATAAAGTCAGTCTTTTAAATAAATAAATATGAATAAATTAAGCTTAAGAAATAAAGTCAGTCTTTTAAATAAATAAATATGAATAAATTAAGCTTAAGAAATAAAGTCAGTCTTTTAAATAAATAAATATGAATAAATTAAGCTTAAGAAATAAAGTCAGTCTTTTAAATAAATAAATAAATATGAATAAATTAAGCTTAAGAAATAAAGTCAGTCTTTTAAATAAATAAATATGAATAAATTAAGCTTAAGAAATAAAGTCAGTCTTTTAAATAAATAAATATGAATAAATTAAGCGTAAGAAATAAAGTCAGTCTTTTAAATAAATAAATATGTATAAATTAAGCTTAAGAAATAAAGTCAGTCTTTTAAATAAATAAATAAATATGAATAAATTAAGCTTAAGAAATAAAGTCAGTCTTTTAAATAAATAAATAAATATGAATAAATTAAGCTTAAGAAATAAAGTCAGTCTTTTAAATAAATAAATAAATATGAATAAATTAAGCTTAAGAAATAAAGTCAGTCTTTTAAATAAATAAATATGAATGAATTAAGCTTAAGAAATAAAGTCAGTCTTTTAAATAAATAAATATGAATGAATTAAGCTTAAGAAATAAAGTCAGTCTTTAAAATAAATAAATAAATATGAATAAATTAAGCTTAAGAAATAAAGTCAGTCTTTTAAATAAATAAATATGAATAAATTAAGCTTAAGAAATAAAGTCAGTCTTTTAAATAAATAAATATGAATAAATTAAGCTTAAGAAATAAAGTCAGTCTTTTAAATAAATAAATATGAATAAATTAAGCTTAAGAAATAAAGTCAGTCTTTTAAATAAATAAATATGAATAAATTAGGCTTAAGAAATTAAGTCAGTCTTTTAAATAAATAAATAAATATGAATAAATTAAGCTTAAGAAATAAAGTCAGTCTTTTAAATAAATAAATATGAATAAATTAAGCTTAAGAAATAAAGTCAGTCTTTTAAATAAATAAATATGAATAAATTAAGCTTAAGAAATAAAGTCAGTCTTTTAAATAAATAAATATGAATAAATTAAGCTTAAGAAATAAAGTCAGTCTTTTAAATAAATAAATATGAATAAATTAAGCTTAAGAAATAAAGTCAGTCTTTTAAATAAATAAATATGAATAAATTAAGCTTAAGAAATAAAGTGAGTCTTTTAAATAAATAAATAAATAAATATGAATAAATTAAGCTTAAGAAATAAAGTCAGTCTTTTAAATAAATAAATAAATATGAATAAATTAAGCTTAAGAAATAAAGTCAGTCTTTTAAATAAATAAATATGAATAAATTAAGCTTAAGAAATAAAGTCAGTCTTTTAAATAAATAAATAAATATGAATAAATTAAGCTTAAGAAATAAAGTCAGTCTTTTAAATAAATAAATAAATATGAATAAATTAGGCTTAAGAAATAAAGTCAGTCTTTTAAATAAATAAATATGAATAAATTAAGCTTAAGAAATAAAGTCAGTCTTTTAAATAAATAAATATGAATAAATTAAGCTTAAGAAATAAAGTCAGTCTTTTAAATAAATAAATAAATAAATATGAATAAATTAAGCTTAAGAAATAAAGTCAGTCTTTTAAATAAATAAATAAATATGAATAAATTAAGCTTAAGAAATAAAGTCAGTCTTTTAAATAAATAAAAATAAATATATATATATATATATATTCAGGCACCATATAATACATAGTCTAGGGAAAGTGTATCAATATATAATAAATAAATTCTAATAAATATACATTTTATTTTTTATGTATGTAAAATTTTAACCCAATTTACGCAACTCAACACATTTGCTTTAATTTATAAACCATTTAAAAAAACATAACGCAAAAACAACGCACGTCATAAAAACAACACAAACCAAGTGTGACGTCACACCGGAACGTGCGGTACGTGTCTTCCGCGACGGCAGGACCTCAGGCGCGACGCGAATGGCTCACCGCGCCGTCACTCACACCCGCGAGCCAATGGACAGCGTTGCTGAGCAACGCTCCGGCCAATCAATCGTCACGTCGCGCTGCAGTGGGCGGAGCCGCGGCCCAACGCTGCAGCTGGATGCTATCGAGCCTTTTGCATTCCAGGAAACGACGAGAACCGAGAATAAAGAGCCAAATTCCCCTCGGACCGGAAACAAACTGCAGGTAAAGTCCACATCCGGTCCGGTGTTCCGGTTCCGCTCGGTTCCGATGGTTTTATTGTTGTGTAGCAGCTGTTTGTGTGCTTGTCAGAGCTGTGGACATCACACACACACAAAGGCCATTTAAACACAAGTCCACAGTGTTTATTATGGGCTGTAACTCGTGCATTTCTCTTTATATTTATATTTATTTATATATTTAATGTTTTTATATAACATGGGGATGTGCATGACGTTGTGTTGTTTATTGTTGCATGCAAATGCAAAGTTCTAAGTCAATACATCCCAAAAAATGCTTAATAATCCTAAAAATATAATACTTTATTTATAATAATATATTTATAAAATGTGCATTAATATGCAATATTTTTATTTGAATTCACTGCTAATATTGGTTCACGTTAATATAGTGTTATTATATTATTTTTATATTTATTAAGCCATTTTCAGACAAACTTACATTGATAAATCCACCAGGATGACTTTAAAATATTTAAAATATAAAAAATATAAAAACAATTCACTAGATTCATGAAAATGCTTATTAATCCTAAAAATATACTATTTTATTTATCATTATATATTTATAAATTGTGCATAAAAATGCAATATTTCTATTAGGATTTACTGCTTATATTGTTTCAAGTTAATATAGTGTTATTATATTATTTTTTATATTTATTAAGCCATGTACAGACAAATTTACATTGATAAATCAACCAGGATGACTTTAAAATATTTAAAATATTAAATATAAATACAGATTCATGAAAATCCTTTATAATTTATTGTAGAATAAAGGTTTGTGTTTATAATATATATCTGTATAATGTGCATAAGAATGCAATATTTCTAGTAGAATTCACTGCTAATATTGGTTCAAGTTGTTTCAAATAGTTTTATAATATTATTTTTGTATATTTATTAAGCCATTTTCAGACAAATTTACATTGATAAATCCACCAGGATGACTTTAAAATATTTAAAATATTAAATATCAATACAGATTCATGAAAATGCCTTATAATTTATTGAAGAATAAAGGTTTGTGTTTATAATATATATCTGTGTAATGTGCATAAAAATACCATATTTCTATTTGAATTTCATGTTAAAATAGTGTTTATTTTTTATATTTATTAATCCATGTACAGACAAACTTAGATTGTAAAAACAACCAGAATGACAAAAAAATATTTAAAATATAAAAACTATGAAAAAATGTTCTAGATTCATTTTATGTGCATAAAAATAAAATGTTTCTATTAAAATTCACTGCTAATATTGGTTCAAGTTAATATAGTGTTATTATATTATTTTTTATAATTACTAAGCCATGTTAAGACAAACTTAGATTGTAAAAACAACCAGATTCATGAAAATGCTTTATAATTTATAGTAGAATAAACTTTTGTGTTTATAATATATATCTGTATAATGTGCATTAAAATGCAATATTTCTGTTAGAATTCCAAGTTATAATAGTGTTTATTTTTTGTATTTATTAAGCCAAGTAAAACAAATTTACATTGATAAATCAACCAGGATGACTTTAAAATATTTAATATATAAATATAAATACAGAGCCATGAAAAGGCTTTATAATTTATCGTAGAACAAACTTTTGTGTTTATAATATATATCTGTATAATGTGCATTAAAATGCAATATTTCTGTTAGAATTCCAAGTTAATATAGTGTTTATTTTTTTATTATATTTACTAAACTACATATAGACAAACGTATGTTGAAAAACTACCAGGATGACATTAAAATATAAATACTATAAAAACAATTCAATAGATCCATGAAAATGCTCTATAATCAAAAGTAGACTAAAGATTTGTGTTTATAATATATAACTGCTTAGTGTACATAAAAAATATAATATTTCTATTAGAATTCACTGCTAATATTGGTTCAAGTTACTATAGCGTTATAATATTATTTTTTATATTTACTAAGCCAAAGAAAGACAAACTCGGTTTGTAAAAACAACCAGAATGACTTTTAAAATATTTAAAATATAAAAACTATAAAAATCTGCTAAGTTTACATTAAAATATAATATTTGTTTTAGAATTCACAAAAATATTGGTTCAAGTAAATATAGCATTTATTTTATTGATATTTACTAAGGTATCTGAAGAAAATTTTAAACAAACAGACAGGATGAGTTAAAGGTATTTAAAATATAAAACTATAAACAGTCCATAGATCCATGAAAATGCTTTATAATATATAGTAGAACAAAAGGTTGTGTTGAAAATAGATGTCTGCATAATGTGCATGAAAATGCAATATATCTGTTTTGTTTGTAATCATAACTAATAGTTAAGTAACACAATAATGCAATTGCAGAATATCTATAAAAATGCATGCTCACTTTTTTTAACCCAAAATTGGTCCTTCATTTTTGGTTTTGGATGCATTGATGGTTTTGTTTTATACAGAATTAGCCGGGATTATTTATATTTAAAAATATACATGCAGAAAGGTATACATTCAAATCTGTTAGAAAGGTAAAACCAATTGGTTTGAATACAATTGGGAGCTGGGAAGAATGTTGGATTTGTGTGTGTTAGATTTCATTTAGAAATGTTAGATTTTTTTCTGGCATCACATTAGATATAGTGATGTTAAGCCCTACTGAGATGTTATTAAAAGTTTAAGCTTGGTTAAGGTTAATAACGTTGAAATCTCAAAGGAAAATGCCAACCACACCATTTACAATCTGATTTACTCATTTCTCATTTTTATTCATGAAAATTCTTTGTTTGTCAGAACCGCAGGCTCTGTATTTTAAAATGGTTGTATAGACGCTATATAGTCTTTATGTGTTGCCTGAAATTCATGGTCAGGTGTGTTTTAGTCACAAAAGAAAATGTCATGCAAAGCTGAGTGACACAAAGCATTTTATTAATCCTTAGAATATGTCTAGATTCTGGACATTTTATATTTACCATGATAATTCAATATATTATATGCTCTCATTGATTATTTAACTTCAATAAAATATACTTTAAAATAGAAAAGAATATACAAGTCAATATACCACTGATATACTCTCTCTCTCTCTCTCTATATATATATATATATATATATATATATATAAACTCTACTTACTTACTCCACTTTGTATGTTAATGGGAGTTTCATTAGATTTTCAATTATTTCAGTACGAATTCATTAATGTCATTATAATAATGCGTCTATTAATTCAATTCACAATGTTACTGTCCCTTCTCTGTTTACATTATTATGATTTGTTATTTTTACAAAACACCTATTCAAATGATTAAAAAAATAGCAGATAGTTTACTTGGAGTTTGGTTTTCATATGTGCTGTTTTTGTGATTGTGTTCCCAGCCTTAGCTGACCTGCAGCTATGGACCCCTCTTTACCCCCCGACCTGAGCCCCGAGCCTGAACCCATTCTGGACATGGCTTCTCCGGCTGACGATGCTCAGGAACCATCCCTCAAACTCTTGAATTTAAATCCACAATTTGATGAACCGTTTTCGTGTCCATCCCAAGGACCGTGTGCACAACCGCCTCTTGAGCTTCCTCCTGCGGCCAACTTCTCCAAGATCATGACCTTCAGACCCACCCTGGAGGAGTTTCAGGACTTTGGGAAGTATATTGCTTATATGGAGACACAGGGAGCTCACCGTGCTGGTCTGGCAAAGGTATGACGTTAAAGGCGTTATTTATGTGCTAACTAAGAAGATGTTGACCATGTGTATTGAAGTTTTTTTTTTATTGTGCCTCAGGTCATTCCACCGAAAGAGTGGAAACCCAGGCGCTCTTATGAGACGATCGAGGAGATGGTCATTCCCGCCCCCATCATGCAGGTGGTGACCGGCCAGTCGGGACTCTTCACACAGTACAACATCCAAAAGAAGTCAATGACAGTCAGCGAATACCGCAAACTTGCCAACAGTAAAAAGTGTGTTTTACACAGTGCACAGGATCGTCCAGGCACCAGATTCTGTGGTCATTTATAATTTAAAAATATTATTTTTATTTTCTTCGACCAGATACTGCACTCCACAACACAAAGACTTTGATGACCTGGAAAGAAAATACTGGAAGAACCTGACGTTTGTGTCGCCAATTTATGGTGCAGACATCAGCGGGTCTCTTTACGATCCGGTGAGTCACTGAACACACTCTTAAACCTTTGTAATGATATATTGTTGTTTGATTGTGCATCTACCAAAACCAATTTCTCCATAAGGTCGGATAACCATCGTTTGGTTTTGCAACAATGTTCCGAATACATTTTTAACTATTTATTACAAGTTTAAATGTTTGTCTCGTGCACTGAGTAAATAGTTTGTGTGAACATTTGTATTTGCAAATGTATAATTTTATGTTTGCTATTTCTTCCCAAAGGACATTACGGAGTGGAACATCGCTCATCTCAACACTCTTCTGGACATGGTCGAGCAGGAGTGCGGTATCGTCATCGAGGGCGTCAACACACCCTACTTGTACTTCGGCATGTGGAAAACTACATTTGCCTGGCACACTGAAGACATGGACCTGTACAGCATCAACTACCTACATTTCGGCCAACCAAAATCATGGTGAGCATCTCATAAAACCCATATAAGCCAACCAAGTTTAAATTAAAATCCCTCTCTGACAATTTGTGTTTAATTCCAATATCCTTGAAAAAGTCAAGTTGATGTCCAGTAACATGTAAACTAGCATAATTTGATTGTGATTTTACTATATCGTAACCAGTTGGGTGAGTCTTTAAAGCATCCGTTTTTGCCTTAGTGTTATGTCATGCTAGCTAGAACTGCCACCAGTCATATTTTAACTTCTTCTTCTTCATGTGTGCAATGTTAGGTATGCTTTATGATGTGTGTCATAATGGAAGATGCCCAATACTCTAGGTTGTGTCTTATTAGCCGAGGTTGAAGGCTCCCGTCCCAATATCCCTTACTGCAAAAGTTGTGTTCTTGTACCATCCAACAGATAAAAATCTAACAGACATAGAAAAAGTAATGGCCGAGGGTTCATTTTCATCATTTTGTTGCCAGCGCAGTCACAAAAAATCCTTGATTTAAAAATAAGTTCATATCAGAACCCTGGGCACTATGAAACGTTTCGGTCACTCAGCTTGATACCCATTCAAACCCGATATCAGTCTCTCATAAACTAGGTTTCATGCTCGATTTTACGGCGCCAAAGCGCCAGTACAATCTCCCCATGTGCAGGAACTGGTATGTGATCCAGTGGCCGCCCATTTGGGGGCACTGTTGTCATTCTCAGGTGCAGTGAACATTGAGGATGATGTCATTGTAGAGAGGACACGTCCCGTGGCGCGTGCTTTGTCTCAGCGTTCCTCTTGCATTTATAAAGACGGCATGGCACTTATGAAGAGCCGTCTGTAGGAAAGACGTACATAATTTAATTGAATGGTTTTAGCCTTGTACAGTAATTGCTTATAACTGATGATACCTCTTTTAATTCAGAGTCCCATGCGAGCAAAAAGCTTTCTCTGTAGAAACAGCGAGTAAGAAAGGTCGACTTAAAAATGTGCAAACTGCTCACGACGTCCTTTATTTAGAAGATAAATGCATTTCAAATCCCTCGGTTTTCGTTCAGGTTTGTGTTTCCCTGCACTTCTGCCATAGACACATTTTAAAACTGTATTTTGATGTTCAGAATTCGGTTTTCCAGCAGGTGGTTTGTCTCGACTTGAAACGAACAGCAAACTTAAATTATCCCGGGCTTATAAAGGCAACTCGCTTTCTTCTCCACTTCTAGTGGTTCTATGTAACGTTCCCTTGTGCAATCTGTCATTTCTGGGAGGGAGAAGTACATTCTGCGTACTGCACATTAGTCCGTGATGCCCTTGGCTGGTGTCCTCCTATGTGCTTTTAAAGGGACACCGTCGCATTTAAATCCCAAAACGTTCTTTACGAGTGTTTTGTTGCAGCATCTTTGATTGAAGGTCTTAGAGAGATGAACGGTGTCAGCTTGGTTCATAAATATTAACTGGTTGACTTAACTTGCTGTGAAGTGTTGAAAACTAGTTTTCGCAACACACAGAACAGTACACAACGTGACCACCAGGCATAACACGTCACACCATGGAGGAGATCAAGTGAAATGATAGATGTGTTTTAGCATGATTCAGATACAGTTAAGGGTACAGATCCTCAGTTCTTTGAGAGTTCTTGCATTCTCTTCAGCGTCTCTAGAGTAGCTCTCTCTCTCTCTCTCTCTCTCTCTGAAGTGTTCGCTCTTGATGTTTCTCGCTTGGCGCTCACGCGTTCTCCAGAGGCCTCATCTTAAGTTAACTTTCCGCCACTTCTTCACATAGCTACGAATTACAGGCCACTTGTTTTAAAAAAAGGAATTTTCTCACCCCTCTGCCCGACTTAATGCGTGCACGCGTCCGCTGCCCCCTTCCTTCTTTGAAATTGAATCCGTTTTACTTTTCCGGTAATTACAGTATGTTAAAGTGTGTGTGTCGGCTGTTTGCTAACCCTCTGTTCAGCCACTGTGAAATTAACTTCATTCGCCTCTGACTCAAAGTCATAATTCTCAACACCTCCCGAGATCCTCCGTCACGTTCTTAAAGGCCCGCGTGTCGCTGGAATGAAACGCGCGGGGAGGACACGGAGACCGTGACGATATCTCGACTGTTATTGCTTGTTCTCTTGTTCCCATTGATGGTGGACGAATCGCTTTCACCACCCGACAGGTGGACGCTTCAAGTGCAGAATTGTTTTATAGACCGTAAAGAAGACTTTACTTACATCATTTTATTTTTGTTTTCGCCAACTTGAAGGCCTCTCACTGTGGCTGTGTCTTGTCAAATTACTCAGATTTGGCTTGACTTGAGCTCTCGATGCCCCGGTGTGATTCCATCAATACCTGCCTTCCTCCCCAGACGGATTCAGATGAAATCGAGCAGCCGCAACTTCAGGTTGCCAGATTTTATTGCCGTCAGTGTGATGTTGGAGGGCAGGAAGCACTGGGACCGTAATTACAGTAGCCCATCAGATCCGCTCTTTTATCGGCGAGAAGAGAAGGGAAGAGACATCTAATTATTATTGATCGGCGGTGGCACCTCTTTCTCCAAATTAAATTTACTAGCGCCGGAGTTGTTAGAGGCAGGAGCTTTTATGGGCAGGCTTTAGATTTGTGTGAATATCTTTTAGCCTTTTTGGGGATTTGTCCATTATAATCAACAGATGTAAGATAAACGGCATCATAGGACTGATTCTTTCATTATTATTCACCCTCATGTCATTTCAAGCCTGTTTGTTCACGGTATTCAAGGTAGTAAAATGAAATAATATTGTACCTCTTATCCCTCTGTGTAATGTTTAATTGATTTATTTGACTGTAGGGAATCATTTCTGTGAAGTTGCTCCTGATTTAAGCTCAAAAGTGGCTCTTGGCGCAAGAACCCAGATTTTTTTCCAGCCTTCAGCAGGGGGCACTGCAATGCAGCACTGAATCAGCCCAAGACCTCCATCTACCCCAGTTGTGTTTTTCGAGATGGAGCCCGCGGCAAGGGTGACATGCCGGATTTACATCCGTGCTTTAGGCCCTAAGGAGGGATCAGCTTTCCGGAAACTTGAGGAAATAATTAGGCTAATACAGACAATGTCAATAAATGCGTCAGGAGAATTGATTGAGGAAAAATCATTTTGGCCCAAATTGAGCAGTTGACGTTAAAGCCCCATGTCTTCAGTTTCTTCTATAATTGTAGCAGTATAACACGCTTAAGCAGGTTACGTGGAATTTCTTAGTCTTTGTCTTGATACCATTTGAGTGCTTTTGTCTTTTAAGCACCGTATAAATTATGAATGGGATGTATGTGCGTATTTGAATGTTTTTGAGGCATGCGGATGTGCGTGATCATCGGATTCTCGCTGAGATTCCTCGCTGTGGCCTTCCCTTGTCTCTTTTTCTATCGATCGCGTTAATCGATGGCTGTTTTTTCTCCTCCCTGCAGGTATGCGATTCCTCCCGAGCATGGCAAAAGGCTGGAGAGGCTGGCGCAAGGTACGAACTAACATCACACTTTACCAAATTGATAAAAACAAGCGTTGGGGAATTATAGCTGATTATTGCTTCTGAGAGCTTCTGTAGATTATAATGTCTTCTGAGTAGAGCTCCTGTAGATTTTAATTCATTCAAATATTGAAGTCATGGTTAATGTAATACTTGATCTGTTCAACCTTAACAAATAGCTTGGTTAGAGGTCTGCTACCATTTTTAACAAACCTCTTTTCGTTTCTATTGTTTTCTCGCTCTTTTCTCTGATGATGTAATTTCAAGTTTCATCTTTTGCTAAGGGGAAGCTGACTCCATCTTTCTCACAATGCTAAAACCAAATTCTTTAAAAGCTTATGACAAATAAAATATTGACATATTAACATTGGCATGAAAACGCTTGAGTGAAATATATTGAATGGCTTTGTTTGTAGGTTAAATAGTGGCCCTAGCCAAACCATTACTACAATTGTTTTAATTGTTGCTATTATTTTAAGTTGTTTTCTTTTGAGATGAAAAATGACAGAATAAATACAAATGCCTGGCTTAGGGCTTCAATTCATTTAGACAGTATTTTTAATGATAGACAGCTGGCGTGAATCATCGACAGTTACACACACATGTTTGCGCCGTCGGTTGGCCGATGCATTTTTGCGTCCCGTGTCATAATAACCCGTATTGTGTTCTGTGAGCTGGGATGAGGGAGATGATTATAATAATTCAGGGCTTTTAGAATGTTTCAGCATGCGGTTGATGTTCTGACCCACACTGGCCCGGTCTGACGTACAGAGAGCTTTTTACCAATAACCTTCAACCAGCAATTATACGTTACATTCATAATCAGGGCTTTCTCATCAGCCATGGTGACAAATCTATCTCTCTCATCATTCTTTCTTAACCTCCAAAGGGGATTTTATTGTAATGAGTTCACAAAACTTTTGTTTTTCTTTGATTGTCTTGAGTAGTCTGTACTACTTTATGTAACATCTCTAGCTAGATGGTTTTTCTAAGGGTAGCTTCACCGTCGGCAATCACGTCTTTGCGTTATATATGAGTCTGTATAAGAATTATACACGATGTGGCGACGTATGAATGTTGGCAATTTTGTTTAAACTATTCCTTTACGATCATCAGTCAACATCAGTTGTGTTGAAATATTTATGTGTTGTGTTATATTGCAGGTTTTTTCCCAGGAAGTTCTCAGGGCTGTGACGCATTCCTCCGTCACAAGATGACCCTCATTTCTCCATCCATCCTAAAGAAATATGGCATCCCTTTTGACAGGGTAAGCGGTTTTATTAATGCTTAGTAAATAAATGATTTTACACACCAATTTTCACATATGTTGTTGTGAGTTCAGCAACATGCAATCGGTCTGTGTTAAAGATTGCGTAAGTATGTACATATAGTATGTATGTTGTGATGCAGGGGTGTTTGTCACCACAGTAACGGTATCTGATGGATCTTTAAGAGATCAGCGCATCCATAGCAACCACCCGAGTCAGATGTATACTGACTTAGACAAAAGTCTATAAAAGCTAGATAAACAGGTTGTTATATTTAGGCGGAGCGGTTTTGATCTCTTGAAATGGAGATTCGTTTTAATTTGCTGTAACCTGTCCGTGTTTTAGACATTGCCTATTATCACTTTCCCATGAGAAAAGATGTTAAGAATACATTTGAAACATAAAGAAATGTCCTTGTGTTCTCTCTTGCGAACGTGCCGGGCATATTGAAGGGCTGCGGCGTGAATGTCACGGGCCGCCGGTGGGCAGAATCCACGCCGACCGCACTTAGCTTTGCATACAGAGATGATAAGAACGCTTAAGCAAAGATATGTTTATTCTCAAGCCTCTTCATACAGCGACAGAGGACACAAAGGACTCTCCGTGTACATTTAAGTTTGTTCCAATGTGGATATCTGTCTGTGAAAATTAGTCTGAGCAGCCATGTAGAAAAAAGATCATTCCCAAAGTAAAGGAAACCCTAGTGGTGTTTTCTGGCTGGAGAATAAAATCAGAGGAAATATTACAAATGGGGCCTGAAAAAGTTTAGTTTGTGTTGCGCGTAAGTATCGCAGTTTGAGTTTGTCATCATTTGTGATGATGTAGTTGCGCTGCTGCTGATGCAGCTTTTGGTTTATCTAGATCAAGTGTTGATCTCATCAGTCCGACAGAGTCTCTCTCTCTCTCTTTGGGTTTGTGATTAAGCTCTGAACCCCTTTTAGAAAGCATCTAGACTTGAAAAAAATGTTGTTCCAATTTAATCGTATATTTGAATTGTAACAAAAATGACTACAATAGGTTTTTTAGATATCTTACCAGTTATTTCTTCTCTATAATTAAATTTTTATGAAATAATATAAAAAGTATTTAATTATACCTAATATTTAATTTATAGTATTCTTATCAATTAAATAAAATTATATATGACTTTTTCATATTTAATTAAATATATATATGTAAATTTTTTTATCCAACACACCGTAACACATAATAGAGGCGTAGTTGAAAAATCGTTAATGAATATAACTTTCTAATGGACGGCGGCGATACAACGAAGCGTGACTTCAGAGCGATCACATGACTGAAAAATGGACTGAAATGAAAATCTTCATTTGCCAGGGCTGGATAAACCCCCCCGCGACATGCTCGGCGTCTTCACCTTAATTGCGCTCGCGTCGCCTTCGCAGCTTTCTCTCGCCACTAGGCAGCCGAGCAGCAAGACAGATTCCTACGAGAAAATGAATGAACGTGTGTATTGGTAGGAGAGAGAAGAGCAAATTTCTTTGCCCATCGGCAGTTAATGGCTACAGATATTAACACTGGAAAGTCGACTTGTTTGCCTGTCTCGGCTGATTTTCCCGCGTCAGGATTTTCTGCTCTCCGAAGTGTCGTTTACAGCTTAATTCAGACGTTATTGGCTCTTTCATCAAAGCACACTTCACTGAGTCCTGTAAATGTTTCCCGCTCCAACGTTTTCATATTAGAGCAAAGCTCGACAGAATTAACAGGAGGAAGGGGGAACCGAGCAATATATTTATATAAACAAATAAAAGAAATCTACATACATATTCAGTAATGTATCAAAATATAAGACATGATACTCTGATGGATTTAGTGGAGTGTGATGTTATGTAACAGAATTTTGTTTTTGCAGATTACTCAGGAAGAGGGTGAATTTATGGTCACGTTTCCTTACGGATATCACGCCGGATTCAACCACGGCTTTAACTGCGCAGAATCCACAAACTTTGCAACACTGCGCTGGGTCGACTACGGCAAGATGGCCACACAGGTACTGTCTAATAAAACCCTCATTCCACAGTCTTTCTTTCTGTCCTTTTTATATCTGTCTTTCGCTTCTACTTTTTGGCCTATCTGGCTGTTTCTTATTTCTCTCTTAGTCTTTTCTTCTTTCTGATGTTTTTTTAGTCTGTCTGCTTGTTTTTTCCTTTCTTTTAGGGTTTCTGTACTTTTAATACATTTCTTATTTTTCATTTCTTTCTTTCTTCCTTCCTTCTTGCTTCTTTCCTTGCTTCCTTCCTTGCTTCCTTCCTTGCTTCCTTCCCTCCTTGCTTCCTGCCTGTCGGTCTGTCTGTCATTCTTTCTTTCTTTCCCTGCTTCCTTGCTTCCTGCCTGTCTGTCTGTCTGTCTGTCATTCTTTTTTTTTCTTTCATACCTTGCTTCCTTCCTTCCTTTCTTTCTTTCTGTCGGTCTGTCTGTCTGTCCGTCTGTCTATCTTTCTTTCTTCCTTCCCTCCTTCTTTTCTTTCTTTCTTTTTTTTGTTTTCTTTCTTTTTTTCTTCCTTCCTTCCTTCCTTACCTCCTGTCCATCTGTCCTTCGTCCGTCCGTCCGTCTTTCCTCCTTTCTTTCTTTCTTTCATTCTTTCTTTCTTTTTCTTTTTTTCTTCTGTCCTTCCTTCCTTACTTCCTTACCTCCTTCCTTACTTCCTTACCTCCTTCCTTACTTCCTTACCTCCTTCCTTCCTTCCTTCCTTCCTGTCTGTCTGTCTGTCTGTCTTTCTTTCTTTCCTTGCTTCCTTCCTTCCTTGCTTCCTGCCTGTCTGTCTGTCTCTCATTCTTTTTTTTCTTTCATACCTTGCTTTCATACCTTGCTTCCTTTCTTTCTGTCTGTCTGTCTGTCTGTCTGTCTGTCTTTCTTTCTTTCTTTCTTTCTTCCTTCCCTCCTTCTTTTCTTTCTTTCTTTCTTTCTTTCTTCCTTCCTTCCTTTTCCTTCCTTCCTTCCTTCCTTCCCTCCTGTCCGTCTTTCCTCCTTTCTTTCTTTCTTTCTTTCTTTCATTCTTTCTTTCTTTTTCTTTTTTTCTTCCTTCATTCCTTCCTTCCTTCCTTCCTTCCTTCCTTCCTTCCTTCCTTCCTTACTTCTTTCCTTCCTTCCTTCCTGTCTGTCTGTCTGTCTGTCTTTCTTGCTTTCTTTCTTGACTTCTCTCTTTAACTTTGAGTTCAGATTTTCTGTTTTATTTCTCCAGCCAATTACTTGCGTGGCATTTTAAAATCCACAGCGCTTGTAACATGCAGAGAAAAAGAGCGTGTTGTGTGTGGATTAGTGATATGTGAAGAGCAGAGCTGGTAAATATCAGAGCAGTGTGAGGGTCACAGCCGTGTGATGAAGACTCGCTTTCTCTTCTGTCTAATTAAACCAAATCACCAGCATTCACAGCTGTTACTGGAAATCCAAGTCATTATTTGACTTTCTCTTCACATGCCTGTAATTGCCCATCTCATTATTGAAACACACACGCAAACGCACACACACGCGCAGACACAATAGATTGCACTGTTGCTGGATGTTGTGTCCACATGCTCTTTCTCTGAATGTCAAAATTCACATCAGAAGACGTAAGAACGTCTGATTTCCTCAAGAATGGATCATCATATTCCAGACCGGAGGTTTATTTCTAGAGGTCTGTACAGAATATGCTGAAGGTATGATATGAGACACTTCTGTATGAGGCACTTGTTCTGGTTATTATACACACACACACAGTGATGTTGTCGGCCTGTCTTTACTTCAGCTGAAGAATGTTTCTGGTAATTGAACATGGGCACAGCACAGAAAATAATGCTGGGGTGTTTGATTTCATCTGTTGTGGGTTGATTGAGAGACGCTACTTTCTGTTTGTGTCGGCACCCTCTCTGATGTGATTTAATATTCTCAGTTCTCTACACATTATTTCATCTCATCATCATGTTTGTCCCTGTTGTCTCATCATCACTTTGTTCAAATGATTTCTGAACACTTTTAAACTCCTTTCTTTTTTCTTTCTCTCTCTCTCTGGTCTCTCTCTCTGGTCTCTCTGGTCTCTCTCCCTGGTCTCTCTGGTCTCTCTCTCTGGTCTCTCTCTCTGGTCTCCCTGGTCTCTCTCCCTGGTCTCTCTCTGGTCTCTCTGGTCTCTCTCCCTGGTCTCTCTCCCTGGTCTCTCTCTGGTCTCTCTCTCTGGTCTCTCTGGTCTCTCTCCCTGGTCTCTCTCCCTGGTCTCTCTCTCTGGTCTCCCTGGTCTCTCTCCCTGGTCTCTCTCTGGTCTCTCTGGTCTCTCTCTGGTCTCTCTCCCTGGTCTCTCTGGTCTCTCTGGTCTCTCTCCCTGGTCTCTCTCTGGTCTCTCTCTCTGGTCTCCCTGGTCTCTCTCCCTGGTCTCTCTCTGGTCTCTCTCTCTGGTCTCTCTGGTCTCTCTCCCTGGTCTCTCTCCCTCGTCTCTCTCTGGTCTCTCTCTCTGGTCTCTCTGGTCTCTCTCTGGTCTCTCTGGTCTCTCTCTCTGGTCTCTCTGGTCTCTCCCTGGTCTCTCTGGTCTCTCTCTGGTCTCTCTCTCTGGTCTCTCTCTCTGGTCTTTCTCTCTGGTCTCTCTCTCTGGTCTCTCTGGTCTCTCTCTCTGGTCTCTCTCTCTCTCTGGTCTCTCTCTCTGGTCTCTCTCTCTGGTCTCTCTCTCTCTCTCTCTCTCTCTCTCTCTCTCTCTCTCTCTCTCTCTCTCTCTCTCTCTCTCTGGTCTCTCTCTCTGGTCTCTCTCTCTCTCTCTCTCTCTCTGGTCTCTCTCTCTGGTCTCTCTCTCTCTCTGGTCTCTCTCTCTCTCTGGTCTCTCTCTCTCTCTCTCTCATATATCTGATATTGTCTCAACTTATATCATACTTTTATATTCATAGTTAGATTGTTTAATGTCATTTTTCTCTGGTCTATTTGCAGTGCTCATGCCGTAAGGACATGGTGAAGATCTCCATGGACGTATTTGTGCGTGTTCTCCAGCCCGATCGCTACGACCAGTGGAAACAGGGCAAAGACGCCACAGTCCTGGACCACCTAAAACCAACAACCCTCACTAGTCCCGAGCTAGAGCACTGGAGAAAAAACAGAGTCACGTACAGAGAGAAACTTCTGCAAAGGTCAGAAAGGGATCTGGATGATGAGAGAATTTTTAATCTTCAAATAATATATGTTTTATACAGTTGCAGAACTTCATGTCTCATGTGCTTGTCTTCCAGGACGCAGGCGAAGGTGAAACAATTCCGTCGTCTGAAGCTGGAGGAAGTGAAGGTCCTGGCCGACGAGGGCATCAAGCTGGACATGAGTGAGTACTTGAGAAAAGTGGAGAAGAGAGAGGAAGAAAGACGGAAACAGAAGGACGAGCGGATGGCCCGCGAGGCGCTCCTGACGCTGGAGGCTCTAGAGAGAGAGGAGCAGGAAAAAGCCGAGGCGGCGTTACGGGGAGAAGTTGAAGATGGAAAACCTGATTCCCATGATCCTTCGCTTGAAAACGGCCAACAGAAAAAGAGAAAGAAGAAGAAGCCAAAGAATCCTGAAGAAATCAGCTTCCAGGAGGCATTCGAACAGTTCGCTTCGAATGAACAGGTACAACAACTAATTCTAGTTGACATTCTTTGCGGGTTTTAATTTTTAAATGTTTCGTTTTGTAAACCTGTTTGTTATTTCTGCGAACATGTGAATTATTTGTCGTTTTCTCAGCTGAGTCCCTTCACAAAGCTGAAGAAGAAGGTGGAGGTGAAGAAGAGCCGACGGCATCCGATCAGCAAGCCGCCCATGAGGTCGCCGCACTCAATAGTCAAACAGGAAGCATCCAGCGATGAGGGTGAGTGGAGCCTAGCCGCTGTCATGATTGTCAATGACGCACAATTTTTGGCGAACCATTTCAAAGTTTGTTGGAGAGATGTTTGGTTGTTTGTGTGCGTGTGACCACAAAAGCAAAAGCAATAAAGTCTGAAGAAAAGCGGCCACAAACAATCCAAGGTTTATGAAACAGAAAGGGAAGAATACAGTTATTGATTTGTCTGTGCTGTGTGTTATGAAGAGACACACAGCTGTGAACCTGTTTCGCTGTACAAGAGAGAACAACCCGCTGTCACAGTGGGTTGCCAAAAGAATACAGGATAGAGGACATCAAAACAGAGCAAAAACATCCCTTTTCCTTAACCTAACCTGCTGTCTGTGTAGAGCAAAACAAGGCAACTAAAACAGTAAAAGAAAAGTAGCATGCACACGTCTGTATGCACTCAAAGCTTTTATTGATGTGTTTTGTAGAGTATGTTTAAATCCGATGAAGGCATTATCACTGCATTGAGATTGGTTCGTGTAAAAATAATTTTTCATTTCTGTTTACGTAGAGCTGTACTCTGGACTGCCCGTGGGGGGCAGTGTAGAGCCGGCGGTCAAGAAAACGGAAGACAGCGATCTGTGGCAAAACCGCTTACCTAACCTCCTCGCCGAAAAACGGTTCAACGCTGCCATGGCAACCTTCGAGCCGTACTGCGCTGTCTGCATACTATTCTGCCCGTTCACACAGGTGCTGACCCGTCTTGATTATAAATAAAGAAATTCAAACATTTTATGGCTTTGTGATCAAAAGTACTCTATGGTTTTTTTATTGTACATTAGAGAATGTAAATATAACATAGACGTAAGGGTTTTTTAACATTGAAAATTTACAATTTTAAATTTAAGACTATAAATGGATTTTGTTTCTACGTGGTCTGCTAATAAACATTCTTTCAACTGTCTCTTTGTGAATAGCCCATAAAGGATCCCTCGCTTCTCGCGGACACACCCGGTCCAGCGTCCAGATCGGGCTGTCGCACCCGTCCTCTTATCCCTGAGATGTGTTTCAGCGCGGGTGCCGAAAACACTGAACCTCTACCGTCAAATTCCCACATCGATGATGATGGTACCAGCATCCTGCTGTCCTGTGCAAAATGCAGTCTACAAGTTCACGCCAGTGAGTTCCAACCCTTAATAACCTCTCTTCTGTTCAGAGACGACAAATGGTTACGTAATGCCTAAGGTCTGAAAATATCAACACCTTTCTGTACGAACCACGTGTTAATAAATGTCCAGGAATCGGTCTTTATCTCCTGGCCGGACTCCTCAGGAGCAGTTGGATGTACCTTCAGCCAATTTATCGTCAGCGAACCCAAACTCGGGCGTTGTTATTTATTTCGAACGCGACAAAAATACCTGAAGCGAAAGAGAGGAGAAAACGAACGGGAAATCGGTTTGTATAGTTGGTTTCTCTCCTCTGGCCGAGGCTAAGCCGCGTGGCCAATTAGTCCAGGAGCGTGTGTTTGTTAGAGAGAGAGAGATTGTGGAATTGGACATGCTTGACTGTCGAGTTCACTGAAGTAACAACACTTTCTGATTGGCCCCTTATGCGCTGTGTCTTGCCTTACAAAAAAACAAATGTGCAAGCAAAAGTTTGTACTCCAAAAATTGTGTTTTGTGAATATTTTCGCATTAAAAAAATCGGTCATCTGTGTTATTTAACATCAATTAAATATACGAAGAGGTTTTAAACGACAAACTTTGCAATTTGCAAAATCTCATACTGAAGAACACACAGTTTCTGTCGACGGCCTCGCGTGTCTGAATTTTAAGTTCATTAGAGCGAGCGCGAGGCAGACGTTCAGTTTGCTTGACTGATTTATTGAGTTTGATTGCTCTCGGATGAGTCGTTCTTTATTACTCTGCTTTTAGCTACACTAATCACTTTACCGTCACTGTGTTTTCACTTCGTCAAACTAATTAAATTCGTCACTTTTTCATAGAAACACACGTTCACATTTCCCCTATGTATTTCTTTCTGCGCTTTTAACGAAAACATTTCTGATTTAAATAGAAATTGCTCATAGATGTGGAGTTCCGCTTCCCCTGTGACTTTTTCTTGAAGACCCAGCTGCTACGAACAGAGCTACCCAAAGGTTTCCAGATAAAAGCAACAACACCAACTTTAGCCCACGTCTAGTTATTTCTTCTAGGTTGTTTGCTTCCTAGAAGCTCGAGGAGTGGGGTGTGAAGTGACGGACAGCTCGTTTGTGCAGTTGCCATCTTTTCCCCACGCCAAACTGGTTTCACTAGAACGCTCACGCTTCAACTCGCAAACATTCTTACAGCGCTTATGAAAATGAGACAAACACACTATTTTATGCGTGTGGCATATTAAACCCGTGAACTGTGTCTGTGGTGTGATTCCTGCGCCGTTCGTATGCACCTGACGCATGAGAGGTGGTTGGAGCAAGTGAAAGCTGGTGATTTGGATAAGATGGAGATGAGAGGCAAATGACGGTGTGTCAAAAGAGCATTCCATTTCCTCCCGCGGGAACGTTTCCTTAAAAGGATCAGTCCAACAATTTCATTTTCCATTTCTGGGATTTACAATAGAAGAGTGTCTGGTGTAATTACAACAAACAGGGTTTCTCGAGCTTCTCGATCTCAGCGTAACGCAGTACAATATCTGGCTACATTCCTCTTCTGTACTGATGCTCTGACCATTTTAAAAATACTTTAAAATATATATTATTTATTTTAATACTTTACTAAAATTCCTCTTTATAGATTGTGTTTAAAGACATGCCGTTATTATGTACTCTGTAATTTACAAATACGTTTTAAATACAATGCAAGAGGTTCTGTAGTTATTTAATCAGTGAACAACTTTTTCCGAAGTTGTATCATATTCTGCAATATCAGTGTCATCGCTACATTTTATTGGATCGTAGAAGCGTGCTGTGATGTTGCTGGTTTTTGCACCACACATTGAAGCTTGGTAACTGTATTAATAGAAATCTAAAACGAGTAAAAAGTGTTGAATATGAAAATGTAAAAAAATCACAACCAAACATGTAATGCAGAAGCAAATAAGGTCCATTTCATTTTGGCGTTTTTTCATTTGGAAAGCTAAGCTTTGCATCTCTCTTTTCATCAGGTTGTTACGGCGTCAATCCCAACACGAAGCAAGAAGGCTGGACGTGTTCTCGGTGCAGCGTGCAGGCGTGGACGGCCGTAAGTATATGGCACTTCAGGACAAACACATAAAACAGGAGCGATGTAATGTCATCAATTGTAAATATTTTTGAAAAACAAGTCATAAATGAAGTATATATAAGCTATCTATCACTTAAATGATCTATAAGCATTCATTTTGTGTCAAACCAAATAAGACGAAACAGAAGTTTGATGTTGTCTTTTCATGGCTGCAGGCCTGCTGTTTGTGCAGTTTAAGAGGAGGAGCTCTGAAGAAAACCACAGATGACAGGTTTGTATTTCAAACTCTCTTGTAGCTATTCAAGTTTCTTTTGAATGGAAGTATGATGCTGTGCCGTCCCTTTGCAGGTGGGTTCATGTGATCTGTGCCATCGCCGTGGCTGAGGTTCGATTCATTAACGCGGTGGAGCGAGAGCCGGTGGATGTAACTGCGGTCCCTGACACCAGAAAGAGTCTGGTGAGTAAAGACAAAGCAGTGACCTCTGATCTCAGTATCGGTAAAGATGCCGAGAGGAATCAGGGGTCAGATGAATATCAACCAGTGTGGTTTATTCTCTCTCTCTCTCTCTCTCTGGTCTCGTTCTCTCTCTCTCTCTCTCTCTCTCTGGTCTCTCTGGTCTCTCTCTCTCTGGTCTCTCTCTCTCTCTGGTCTCTCTCTCTCTGGTCTCTCTCTCTCTGGTCTCTCTCTCTCTCTCTCTCTCTCTCTGGTCTCTCTCTCTGGTCTCTCTCTCTGGTCTCTCTCTCTCTGGTCTCTCTCTCTCTCTCTCTCTCTCTCTCTCTCTCTCTCTCTCTCTCTCTCTCTCTCCCCCTCCCTCCCGCTTTCTTTCTCTTTCTGGTAAGCGAGTGAATGATGCATTATTAATGATGTGGAATAATCAGGTGTCGTTTCTCGCTGTGCTAAATGAGCTGCATTGATTATACAGGCAGGTTCTTTCCCCTCGTCGCATGTTTGAATGCACACAGACCGGCCCACGACCCAACTGACGCCGCCAAATGCATCATTACACAAACCGTACAGAGGCGACAGGAAGATCAGATGATCTTCTCTGATGTCGTTCAAGCGATCGCTGTTCATACGTCTTATTCCTGCTTCTTTCATGAGTTATAGAGCAGACAGCTGTTATGACAATAGATGTGTTATCACATCATTACAATTAGAATGCTTTTTATCTGTCTTTTAAATTAACATTTAGTATATATCCCATGGTCAATGTTCGATGTCAGCAGGACGGTTTGAAATCGATGGCGGTTGTTCGTGTCATTTTCGTAGATGTTTGGACAAATAGCACGAGCTAAACAGCTCAGAAACGTTTGTTGTTTGTCATACGGTTCATGCGTTAAAATAAAGTGGATTCTCTGTTTCATCCGTTCTTCTTGAAATGAAGCCCAGGTCTAGATATACGAATAAATAACCGTGATGTTGACATCCGTAAATCACCCTTTCTACTCTTCTCCGTCGGCCTGTCTCGTGATCAATCCATGTGGAATGATAAATCAAAACCTATCGCTAGCTGGTGAATTATTTCCGAGCCGGCGCCGCATTGTATATTACTGCCGCCCGGACAAGGGGGCTGAAATGAAATATTGACTATTTAATAAAGAATTTTTATTTTGTCGATATTCCAGTGTCCACACAGGCTGTTTGTTTGAAGTTTTTTTTGCCAATGTGACGGAGAAGAAACCAGAAAGAATCAAAGAGATTTGAGAGAGACCAGAAAAGTGATAGTGAACGCTTTTTCTCTTTGCAAATTTTAGAAGTGTGTGTACTGTCACAAGACGACCAAACAGATCTTCGGTGCATGCATACAGTGTTCCTTCGAGAACTGTTCCACATCCTTCCATGTCACCTGCGCCCTCCTCGCCGGGGTAATGATGAAACCTGCCGATTTGCCGTACGTGGTGTCCGTCACATGCCACAAACACAAACAGATCGTTCAGAAGGTACGTTCGTAGTGCATGTTGAAAACAGATCGGTTCACTTGATAACTCCTCAGACTGATAGCTTTATTCTGTTGCAGGTCAAAGGTGGCTCTCGTGATCTGTCTTTGGGTCAGGAGGTCATAGGCAAGCACAGCAATGGCTGGTTTTATCGCTGCACCATCACTGGGATCGGTTCTCAAAGCTTCTATGAGGTCAATTTCTCAGAATCAGGGGCAACTGCTGACATTTTTACTCGATGCATGTTTGATTTTCTTCCTGCAGAGTCACGACTGCCTGCGGAACGGAACTCCAGAACTTGGAGAACTTGTTGTTGTCAAGGCGTTAAATGGCCAGGTCCTCAATGCATCTTTTATAAAAGAACATGTACACCGAAAGTACCAGGTAGGTTATGATGTTGTCACGAGAAAAGCGTTAAGAGAATTTTAAGGCACGATGTTATTGCTATTGCATGGACGTTTTTTGATTACTTTGAGAGAACATTAGCCACATTTCTTATTAAACGTTACCTGAATATTTATAGACTAATATGTAGGCAATTTTGTTTAATATAATACATGTAATCTAGCAATTTTTGTATAGCAAAGCCCGATTTCACACTACACTGACATGACTTTGTTTTCATTGTAGTCCAACAGATATTCTCATTAACACCTCACAACACACACTTTCAACCTCCAAACAAATTTGTGACATGATCTTTTGGGCACTAAGTCTGTACGAGACCAAGAAAAGCTCTCACAAGCATTTTCAAGCTACCACATTCCGTTATTTATCAGATCCGTGTTAGGGATAGCCCTCAGAATCTGATACGAGGTCAGATTTAGCCTCGCCAGACACCCTCAGTGAAATGTAATTTCCACCTACCATGTGTAGAAATCCAGAGACAAATGATGAGCGAGCGATGTCAGAGGGATGGAGTGTTGATTGCAACTTCTTTTTCAACTTTGGGGATAGTTACGTCTGTGTTGCTTTGACTTATAAAAGTGTTATGAAAAGTTTTATAAAAGTTTGAAAAGAAAAAAGTAGGAACTGTCTGACCTTGCTTTCCCTTTCTGTCGGTACAGGTGGAGTTTCAGGATGAGACTCAGCTCCTCCTGAAGCGAAGTGAGATACACTCTCTGGACCAGGAGCTACCCAAGAGGGTTTCGTCTCGACTGGTGGGTGTTTTAAACCGCTTTTGAATGAATCTAAAACATGAGAAGGGTCTGTGTTGTTCTGAATGCCAAATTTGCATCACATTCACTTACAAACATTTGCTTACAATACTTTAACCAAGTCATTTTTTAACACGTTTTCATTTTGAGTTGGTGTAAAGTTTTTTGACTTAGCTTGCATAAAAAATTGGATCTAAGATTTTTAAATTGTAAGTTTTGTCATATTAAAGTTTGCCTAATATCATCAAACTAACCCCATATGTTTAAGCTCTTCCAATGTTTTTTTTTTTTTTTGTACAGGCAATTATAAGCCAATCCCAACCTCAGGCCCAGCCATCCTATGAACCGCTTGCCGCAAAGCGCCCACGTTTGCCAACCCTGCCTACTACGCTAGCCGCCGGGCCCCCAGCACTACCTCCAGACTTAGTCTCTGCTTACCTGCCCAGCAGTATTACCCCAAACACCAGTCACGCTGCCCCCTGCCTGCCACCCCCCTTCCGGCCTGTCCTAGCCCCCCAACCTGAACCCAGCGAGACCTACACACACAGCTCCAGCTACGTAGCCTACATGGAGGCTCTCCTCAACACAGACTTTCCACCAGAAGAGGGCAATCATGGCGGCGAGCTGATGTATTAAAGCTCAGCCTTTCGCTTTTAGCTATTAAACTCTACTGCATGTCTTATTTCTTTACTATCCCTGTTGTGCTCGCACCCACAAATTGAACGATGAAACGTAGGAAATGCGATTTCCGACTCTCTCTACGGAAACGCGGTGCTCTTCCATTTTTCAAAGAACCCTCGCTCTTTCTTTTGAAAGGAAAGTAAACCATTTTTTTGGACAGAATGTTCACGCGGTATGTGCTGTTTACTTTATACCTGATTTTCTGTACTAAATATTTTTCTAATGCAAGCCAAATTGTCACGTTAACCGGTCATATATGAAAATAGACAGTCTATCCGTACAGTTTCAGGTATTTTTCTCAATACTCGAGGGCTTTGGGTGACGAGAAGGTTTCAGCTGGGTCTTTGGGGTTTAACAAGTATTTAAACGTCTTTTGTCAGAAATAGATTTAATATTTGTATAAAGAAATCACAGATACGACAGCATCAGAAGCTATGGCTTTCAATTAGCGTAAATGTTTGTGTTAAGATAGGTCTTCATATATTCTTGTCGACTATAATCTAAAACGTTTTTTGGCACGGCGTCTATTGGATTTGTTTTTGTAGCATACGTGGTAAACGTAGACGTTGATATTGAATACTATTCACCCGTCTGTTTTTATTGAAATTGTTGTTGTTATTATTATTATTATTATTTTTTATTCGGTAAAACTTTACAGGATGATGTCGAAAGATGGAGACACGTTAGGTTTATAGTTCATGTTCAAGAGATTGAATTCATTTACAGACATTGATATAAAACAGATACGCCTTCTCAAGGTGCTATTGAGACTACTGAGGGGTGCTTTGGGTCACGTGACCCGCAACGAGGTGTACATACTACATGACCTGAAATGCCACGTCACCTTCAAATAAAAGGCCTACAACTGGTTTGGATTTCGCTTTTTTTTATCGTCACTGCACATTTTCCCCATTTGGTTTTCATCATGAAAAAGATTTCCGTTGTGGAGACGTCCTCAGACTTTTGCTGAAGAATTGTCAGAACGGACATTGGAATTTTATTTTGGGATGTTTCCTTGAGTCAAGCATCCATTCTTTTTAACAACGTATTACCTGTCAACACCATATGGAGTCTTTGTGGTGTGTCGCTTTCTTTTGTGTGTTCCTGAGGTTTGCATTAACACAGTAATGTCACGAGGCAAATTCAACTTTATAAGTCGCATACTGATGACGGCAAATGTTTATCTGTGCAGAAGTACTAGGAAAGATCTAATAAAATGTGAAATGTGAAGTGAAACTTTGCTTTGTGTCAATAGTTTAATTTCAGGTTATCATTGTGTATATATCTTCTTGGATCTTGAGAAAATTCCGACCAGCAAAAACTAAATATTTTTCTTATGATACTCTGCTTTAACCCCATTTTGAATAAACGTGTCTGCCAAATACATATAATGTAAATAAAACGAAATTTCAATATTGTAAATGTCACATTAATCCACCTGTCAGGGTTTATTTTTTTAACTAACAAACACCGTTATTGTCATGTCTGTCTTATTCCAGCATATCTGTCTCCTCTAATTCTTCACTGTAGTTTGAAATTCAGTAAATCGCTGTTCCAAATTTAAAATGATAACAATGTAAAAACATTTAAATAGCTTCAGATAGAAAGGCTTTTAAAAGCCTCCTGATCATAAAAAGCAAACAATAGTTACTGTGAATACTCTTAAGTGTTTACCAGAACAAATAAAACACAAATGTTGTGGAATTATAATGGCATTCGTTGTAAATGGAATATTTTTGCCATCTCTATCCCATAATGCATTAAGTTATCCATAAGTTATTATAATGTTGTTAACAGTGTTATTATAGTTTTATTCACATTTTAAATTGCTTTTCTGTATTTTAAGCGTTAGGTTAGGGTTAATTGTTTTTACATGTTATTTTTATTTATTTTTGCTATATTTTTTATTTTATTTTAAGTTATTCTGCTGCTACAATTTTCTCATTTTATTAGTAATTTGTTTATTTTAGAACCGCTTTACAAGTTTATTATTATTTCCAACTTCTTTACAACACTGAAAAAAGCTTCTTTTGGAATTACATGATTTATTGTTCATGGTTCCACACAATTTTATTACATTTCCTTTAAAAAAAATTACAATTTCAACAATTTTCAAGAGAAAA
>CM065674.1:13189710-13237210 GCA_033220385.1 Triplophysa yarkandensis
CACTTACCAAGTTGTGTAAGTACACTAAGTATAGAGAAGCAGGAGAGGAGTTTTGAGGTGTGAAGTGTGGCAATCCCCAATGCTTGCTTGTTTTCACTGTTCTAGTATGCGGGCTTTCGTCGCGCAAGCACGGCACATGGGAGTGGAGCTGAAGAAGGCAGTCGTCAACAAATTCATCTTTCCCTTCCTGTCAAGGGCTGACCTAGCGGGTATGTAAAGTCACAACTCTGTCTTGAGTCGGACATCTGTAGTGCCACACTGCTTTAGGATGCTTAAAAAACTGGTCCTGTCCAGCCATTTAAGTTGGCTCAGAGTCCAGTGGGGATTTGATGAGTTGCCTTAATTCTTTGTATCCAACCTAGATGCGAGCTGTCTTTCCCAAGCCACGAGCAGCGCCGACTGGCTTGAGCGGAACTTTGGCACATTCTCAGAATATGCCACCTTGGCGGTTCTGCAGATTCTAAATGGAAATGTCTCCAACGTGAGTAACTTGCTTCAGCTGACTGTGTGCGTGGACAATGAAGCAGTCATTTATTGGTGATAACCTCTTTGTTTGCTTTCTTTAAGTTTCTGTCCTTGCATCTGCTGACTCCCGCCCAAGTAGCTGAACTCACACTGAGCTCTGGGGCTCTGAACAATACCGACCAGATCAATGCCGTGTTCGAACGGCTGGAAGGTGGGGAAGCTTGCAGAACATAGACGTGTTCCTGTCAGCGCTGGCCGCAGCTCCTGAGGCAAGTGGATTGATTTTTAAGATGGCCGGCTGCGCGGATGCAACGCAGGTTAGCCCTGCGTAGGTGGTGTAATTGAAATGCCTTTCCCGCTCATGGGGTTTGTTTTTCCGCAGGTCACCGCCATCCCCGTTGCTGTAAGAGATTTGATGATGAACCGGACCTTTGTTATCATCCAAGCAGAGTTCAAGGGGTTTGTGACCATAGACTGGGTCTTCTGGTTCACCATGAAGCTCATCCCAATCCTTCCAAGCTCACAGCGGAAATGCTTGTTATAGTCACAGCTGACATAAACTGCACCGACTACCACGTGATGTGAGTGCCCCTTTGGATTTCGGGAGGGCGTAGAGCATTGCCAACATGTGACCTTCATTACCCTCTCTGCCTTCTGTTACAGCGTCAAAGGACTGGGCATGGTGTCCTCCGAAATGACGGCCTTTAGGGTCAAGGAAATAACCCATGTTCTAGTGGAGTTCCTCATGGATCCTGCCAGCCAATTCAACACGCCAGGTACTAGCTGTCCTTGTGGTTATCCATCCCAAGAACACCATGCATCATTTGCTAGGGGCTGGTTGTCATGTTACATAACCTGCCTCCATTACTTTTGTTTTATAATTTCAAAACAGCTTGCGGAGGGAATGCTCAAAGGGATGCCCAATGGCTAAACATCAACCTGGGTCCCTTCACGGCGGCGGCCACTTACTTGGACTTAAAGGACTTGAACGTCACAGTGGTAAAAAACACGCATCGTTTTTATGTTCCTGTTTTCTCTGGGTTTTGGTCTCCGGCCTATGGGCTGCAATGCCACACCAGCTCACTGAAGGCTGGAGCCCAGAGCACCGAGAGTCATGTACTGTGTCCTTGGTGGTGGGGTTTGTGTTCTTTCCTTAGCTGGAAGCTCTGGCATCCCTCTCACCCAACCAGAAAGCAGAGCTGCTGTTGGATCAGTCCAGGGGACCTCTGGAAAGTCAAGCAGTCGTTAAGGAGGTGCTAAGCAGCATTCTGGAATCCTCGGACGACACTCAGCTGGAACAGTTCTTTGAAGCGTTTGTGGAGGTCACTAAAAAGGTGTGTGGTCTTTAGTCTACCCCCCTTATCCTTACAAGTAGTGTTTATGATCGAGGAAGCTATGGCGGGACATCCTTGTGTGTTTTTTAAGCATCTCTGTTCCTCTCACCACCAGACAAAACATCAGCTACATTGTGGATGCGGCTTTCCGGGAAACAATGCTGAATATGACTTTGACAGCTCTGACTGCCGAGTTGCCCACCTTCCAAACCAGCGACTACGAGCTGTGGTTCCAAGTCAATCTCATGGTGCTGCTGGCCAGCTCCGCCCATCGCTTCTGGTTGTGATCCCCACCAACATAAGCTGTGACTCTTACAATGCTGTGTGAGTAATCCGATTCCCTTTGCATGTTACGTTTGCCTTAATACTGTAAGCAAGAGGGTTAATAATTGAAATCCTTTGGGCTTTTTAAACAGACTCCAAGGCCTAGAGATTGCTTTGAAGCTTCTTCCATCCGAACTTCAGGCGGAGCTCAAATCCAGCATAGACCTTCTTTTTGAATCACCACCACACGGTATGACATTAGCAAGAGATCACTGCTATTCCAAAAGAAGGGACGATAAAATATGTTGTCAGTTTTTTTACCAAGAAGAAAGAGCAAAAATAATAATAGAACACACAGGTGAAAGCAGGCAGAGTAGGAGCGATCTTATCTAACAGAATTCTCTTTCCTCTCTTTATCGTATTTCAGGCTGCTCTCCCGTGGTCCAGTCCGATTTGTAAGTGCTTACCTCTTTTTAAAGCATTTTTACTGAATTAAAGCTCATTTTCACCTTCTTGAGTGTTACATCTCCCTTCTAAGTGTTTGCCTTTCTCTCTCTCTCTCTCTCTCTCTCTCTCTCTCTCTCTCTCTCTCTCTCTCTCTCTCTCTCTCTCTCTCTCTCTCTCTCTCTCTCTCTCTCTCTCTCTCTCCTCTCTCTCTCTCTCTCTCTCTCTCTCTCTCTCTCTCTCTCTCTCTCTCTCTCTTTCTCTCTCCCTTTCTCTTTCTTTTTTTCTCATCAGTGCAAAGAAACAGAAGTGAAAGGTAAGTCAAAACACACAACGCTAAACCTCTGCAAGGACTGAATCTAATGAAGTTTTCAAACATTGTAGCTAGCTGATAAGTTTTATGCCTCATTCTTTTTCTTTTTTTATAGAAAAGAGTCTGTGTCAAGGGATGCAAAGGTGAGTATTGGAACTTCTATTCAACAAAAACAGAGGTTGGCTGCCCTACTGTTTTTCTAAATAATAAAATGTGCTTTTGCCATTACAGCGGCACAACTGATTCTGTAGGTGAATCCTGTGCATTGCGCTTACCTGACTATGCCTGTTCCTCCGTAAGTGTTTATTCACATGAATGCATGCCCCAACGCCTCTCGTTGTTCTGAGGATTGATTTCCAGTTAGACGTTGCATATGTAATACCATCCAAATATGTCCGCTCCTTTCAAGGCTGTGAAGCTGTCTTCCGACAACCTTACAAGGCTGTTGACCTGCGAGCTGGAGAGTGGCAACCTCTACGCAGTGGAGATGTGGAAGCTCTTGTTCCAAAAATCTAGAGAAGTTCTTGAAGATGCCATGTCGGAGAACTCCAACAAGGTAGGGCAACTCTTGTTTTTTTGAAGCGGTCAAAAAATGTGCTGCATTGCAGTTTTCTAATTGCATGACCCCCTCCTTTACAGACCTTTGCCGCATCGCAGTCTGTAACAAACGCTCTGGATGCCATTGGAGAGGTGATTGTCAACAACTTCGACACAGCCCAGTTGTTAGACGTAGACGTCGTCGGAGACTGGTTCGGCAAAAAGCTTCTGCCGCTCGTGCCAGCAATATCCGGAGACCTTCTCTCCTGCCTTAGCTCCAAGAACTTCAGTTGTGACACTTACCAAGTTGTGTAAGTACACTAAGTATAGAGAAGCAGGAGAGGAGTTTTGGGGTGTGAAGTGTGGCAATCCCCAATGCTTGCTTGTTTTCACTGTTCTAGTATGCGGGCTTTCGTCGCGCAAGCACGGCACATGGGAGTGGAGCTGAAGAAGGCAGTCGTCAACAAATTCATCTTTCCCTTCCTGTCAAGGGCTGACCTAGCGGGTATGTAAAGTCACAACTCTGTCTTGAGTCGGACATCTGTAGTGCCACACTGCTTTAGGGATGCTTAAAAAACTGGTCCTGTCCCAGCCATTTAAGTTGGCTCAGAGTCCAGTGGGGATTTGATGAGTTGCCTTAATTCTTTGTATCCAACCTAGATGCGAGCTGTCTTTCCCAAGCCACGAGCAGCGCCGACTGCTTGAGCGGAACTTTGGCACATTCTCAGAATATGCCACCTTGGCGGTTCTGCAGATTCTAAATGGAAATGTCTCCAACGTGAGTAACTTGCTTCAGCTGACTTTGTGCGTGGACAATGAAGCAGTCATTTATTGATGATAACCTCTTTGTTTGCTTTCTTTAAGTTTCTGTCCTTGCATCTGCTGACTCCCGCCCAAGTAGCTGAACTCACACTGAGCTCTGGGGCTCTGAACAATACTGACCAGATCAATGCCGTGTTCGAACGGCTGGAAGGTGGGGAAGCTTTGCAGAAACATAGACGTGTTCCTGTCAGCGCTGGCCGCAGCTCCTGAGGCAAGTGGATTGATTTTTAAGATGGCCGGCTGCGCGGATGCAACGCAGGTTAGCCCTGCGTAGGTGGTGTAATTGAAATGCCTTTCCCGCTCATGGGGTTTGTTTTTCCGCAGGTCACCGCCATCCCCGTTGCTGTAAGAGATTTGATGATGAACCGGACCTTTGTTATCATCAAGCAGAGTTCAAGGGTTTGTGACCATAGACTGGGTCTTCTGGTTCACCATGAAGCTCATCCCAATCCTCCAAGCTTCACAGCGGAAATGCTTGTTATAGTCACAGCTGACATAAACTGCACCGACTACCACGTGATGTGAGTGCCCCTTTGGATTTCGGGAGGGCGTAGAGCATTGCCAACATGTGACCTTCATTACCCTCTCTGCTTTCTGTTACAGCGTCAAAGGACTGGGCATGGTGTCCTCCGAAATGACGGCCTTTAGGGTCAAGGAAATAACCCATGTTCTAGTGGAGTTCCTCATGGATCCTGCCAGCCAATTCAACACGCCAGGTACTAGCTGTCCTTGTGGTTATCCATCCCAAGAACACCATGCATCATTTGCTAGGGGCTGGTTGTCATGTTACATAACCTGCCTCCACTACTTTTGTTTTATATTTTTCAAAAACAGCTTGCGGAGGGAATGCTCAAAGGGATGCCCAATGGCTAAACATCAACCTGGGTCCCTTCACGGTGGCGGCCACTTACTTGGACTTAAAGGACTTGAACGTCACAGTGGTAAAAAACACGCATCGTTTTTATGTTCCTGTTTTCTCTGGGTTTTGGTCTCCGGCCTATGGGCTGCAATGCCACACCAGCTCACTGAAGGCTGGAGCCCAGAGCACCGAGAGTCATGTACTGTGTCCTTGGTGGTGGGGTTTGTGTTCTTTCCTTAGCTGGAAGCTCTGGCATCCCTCTCACCCAACCAGAAAGCAGAGCTGCTGTTGGATCAGTCCAGGGGACCTCTGGAAAGTCAAGCAGTCGTTAAGGAGGTGCTAAGCAGCATTCTGGAATCCTCGGACGACACTCAGCTGGAACAGTTCTTTGAAGCGTTTGTGGAGGTCACTAAAAAGGTGTGTGGTCTTTAGTCTACCCCCCTTATCCGTACCAGTAGTGTTTATGATCGAGGAAGCTATGGCGGGACATCCTTGTGTGTTTTTTAAGCATCTCTGTTCCTCTCACCACCAGCAAAACATCAGCTACATTGTGGATGCGGCTTTCCGGGAAACAATGCTGAATATGACTTTGACAGCTCTGACTGCCGAGTTGCCCACCTTCCAAACCAGCGACTACGAGCTGTGGTTCCAAGTCAATCTCATGGTGCTGCTGGCCAGCTTCCGCCCATCGCTTCTGGTTGTCATCCCCACCAACATAAGCTGTGACTCTTACAATGCTGTGTGAGTAATCCGATTCCCTTTGCATGTTACGTTTGCCTTAATACTGTAAGCAAGAGGGTTAATAATTGAAATCCTTTGGGCTTTTTAAACAGACTCCAAGGCCTAGAGATTGCTTTGAAGCTTCTTCATCCGAACTTCAGGCGGAGCTCAAATCCAGCATAGACCTTCTTTTTGAATCACCACCACACGGTATGACATTAGCAAGAGATCACTGCTATTCCAAAAGAAGGGACGATAAAATATGTTGTCAGTTTTTTACCAAGAAGAAAGAGCAAAAATAATAATAGAACACACAGGTGAAAGCAGGCAGAGTAGGAGCGATCTTATCTAACAGATTCTCTTTCCTCTCTTTATCGTATTTCAGGCTGCTCTCCCCGTGGTCCAGTCCGATTTGTAAGTGCTTACCTCTTTTTAAAGCATTTTGTACTGAATTAAAGCTCATTTTCACCTTCTTGAGTGTTACATCTCCCTTCTAAGTGTTTGCCTTTCTCTCTCTCTCTCTCTCTCTCTCTCTCTCTCTCTCTCTCTCTCTCTCTCTCTCTCTCTCTCTCTCTCTCTCTCTCTCTCTCTCTCTCTCTCTCTCTCTCTCTCTCTCTCTCTTTCTCTCTCCCTTTCTCTTTCTTTTTTCTCATCAGTGCAAAGAAACAGAAGTGAAAGGTAAGTCAAAACACACAACGCTAAACCTCTGCAAGGACTGAATCTAATGAAGTTTTCAAAACATTGTAGCTAGCTGATAAGTTTTATGCCTCATTCTTTTCTTTTTTTATAGAAAAGAGTCTGTGTCAAGGATGCAAAGGTGAGTATTGGAACTTCTATTCAACAAAAACAGAGGTTGGCTGCCCTACTGTTTTTCTAAATAATAAATGTGCTTTTGCCATTACAGCGGCACAACTGATTCTGTAGGTGAATCCTGTGCATTGCGCTTACCTGACTATGCCTGTTCCTCCGTAAGTGTTTATTCACATGAATGCATGCCCCAACGCCTCTCGTTGTTCTGAGGATTGATTTCCAGTTAGACGTTGCATATGTAATACCATCCAAATATGTCCGCTCCTTTCAGGCTGTGAAGCTGTCTTCCGACAACCTTACAAGGCTGTTGACCTGCGAGCTGGAGAGTGGCAACCTCTACGCAGTGGAGATGTGGAAGCTCTTGTTCCAAAAATCTAGAGAAGTTCTTGAAGATGCCATGTCGGAGAACTCCAACAAGGTAGGGCAACTGAAGCGGTCAAAAAATGTGCTGCATTGCAGTTTTCTAATTGCATGACCCCTCCCTTTACAGACCTTGTGCCCGCATCGCAGTCTGTAACAAACGCTCTGGATGCCATTGGAGAGGTGATTGTCAACAACTTCGACACAGCCCAGTTGTTAGACGTAGACGTCGTCGGAGACTGGTTCGGCAAAAAAGGCTTCTGCCGCTCGTGCCAGCAATATCCGGAGACCTTCTCTCCTGCCTTAGCTCCAAGAACTTCAGTTGTGACACTTACCAAGTTGTGTAAGTACACTAAGTATAGAGAAGCAGGAGAGGAGTTTTGGGGTGTGAAGTGTGGCAATCCCCAATGCTTGCTTGTTTTCACTGTTCTAGTATGCGGGCTTTCGTCGCGCAAGCACGGCACATGGGAGTGGAGCTGAAGAAGGCAGTCGTCAACAAATTCATCTTTCCCTTCCTGTCAAGGGCTGACCTAGCGGGTATGTAAAGTCACAACTCTGTCTTGAGTCGGACATCTGTAGTGCCACACTGCTTTAGGGATGCTTAAAAAAACTGGTCCTGTCCCAGCCATTTAAGTTGGCTCAGAGTCCAGTGGGGATTTGATGAGTTGCCTTAATTCTTTGTATCCAACCTAGATGCGAGCTGTCTTTCCCAAGCCACGAGCAGCGCCGGACTGGCTTGAGCGGAACTTTGGCACATTCTCAGAATATGCCACCTTGGCGGTTCTGCAGATTCTAAATGGAAATGTCTCCAACGTGAGTAACTTGCTTCAGCTGACTTTGTGCGTGGACAATGAAGCAGTCATTTATTGATGATAACCTCTTTGTTTGCTTTCTTTAAGTTTCTGTCCTTGCATCTGCTGACTCCCGCCCAAGTAGCTGAACTCACACTGAGCTCTGGGGCTCTGAACAATACCGACCAGATCAATGCCGTGTTCGAACGGCTGGAAGGTGGGGAAGCTTTGCAGAACATAGACGTGTTTCCTGTCAGCGCTGGCCGCAGCTCCTGAGGCAAGTGGATTGATTTTTAAGATGGCCGGCTGCGCGGGATGCAACGCAGGTTAGCCCTGCGTAGGTGGTGTAATTGAAATGCCTTTCCCGCTCATGGGGTTTGTTTTTCCGCAGGTCCCACCCGCCCATCCCCGTTGCTGTAAGAGATTTGATGATGAACCGGACCTTTGTTATCATCCAAGCAGAGTTCAAGGGGTTTGTGACCACTAGACTGGGTCTTCTGGTTCACCATGAAGCTCATCCCAATCCTGCCAAGCTTCACAGCGGAAATGCTTGTTATAGTCACAGCTGACATAAACTGCACCGACTACCACGTGATGTGAGTGCCCCTTTGGATTTCGGGAGGGCGTAGAGCATTGCCAACATGTGACCTTCATTACCCTCTCTGCCTTTCTGTTACAGCGTCAAAGGACTGGGCATGGTGTCCTCCGAAATGACGGCCTTTAGGGTCAAGGAAATAACCCATGTTCTAGTGGAGTTCCTCATGGATCCTGCCAGCCAATTCAACACGCCAGGTACTAGCTGTCCTTGTGGTTATCCATCCCAAGAACACCATGCATCATTTGCTAGGGGCTGGTTGTCATGTTACATAACCTGCCTCCATTACTTTTGTTTTATAATTTTCAAAAACAGCTTGCGGAGGGAATGCTCAAAGGGATGCCCAATGGCTAAACATCAACCTGGGTCCCTTCACGGCGGCGGCCACTTACTTGGACTTAAAGGACTTGAACGTCACAGTGGTAAAAAACACGCATCGTTTTTATGTTCCTGTTTTCTCTGGGTTTTGGTCTCCGGCCTATGGGCTGCAATGCCACACCAGCTCACTGAAGGCTGGAGCCCAGAGCACCGAGAGTCATGTACTGTGTCCTTGGTGGTGGGGTTTGTGTTCTTTCCTTAGCTGGAAGCTCTGGCATCCCTCTCACCCAACCAGAAAGCAGAGCTGCTGTTGGATCAGTCCAGGGGACCTCTGGAAAGTCAAGCAGTCGTTAAGGAGGTGCTAAGCAGCATTCTGGAATCCTCGGACGACACTCAGCTGGAACAGTTCTTTGAAGCGTTTGTGGAGGTCACTAAAAAGGTGTGTGGTCTTTAGTCTACCCCCCTTATCCTTACAAGTAGTGTTTATGATCGAGGAAGCTATGGCGGGACATCCTTGTGTGTTTTTTAAGCCTCTCTGTTCCTCTCACCACCAGCAAAACATCAGCTACATTGTGGATGCGGCTTTCCGGGAAACAATGCTGAATATGACTTTGACAGCTCTGACTGCCGAGTTGCCCACCTTCCAAACCAGCGACTACGAGCTGTGGTTCCAAGTCAATCTCATGGTGCTGCTGGCCAGCTTCCGCCCATCGCTTCTGGTTGTGATCCCCACCAACATAAGCTGTGACTCTTACAATGCTGTGTGAGTAATCCGATTCCCTTTGCATGTTACGTTTGCCTTAATACTGTAAGCAAGAGGGTTAATAATTGAAATCCTTTGGGCTTTTTAAACAGACTCCAAGGCCTAGAGATTGCTTTGAAGCTTCTTCCATCCGAACTTCAGGCGGAGCTCAAATCCAGCATAGACCTTCTTTTTGAATCACCACCACACGGTATGACATTAGCAAGAGATCACTGCTATTCCAAAAGAAGGGACGATAAAATATGTTGTCAGTTTTTTTACCAAGAAGAAAGAGCAAAAATAATAATAGAACACACAGGTGAAAGCAGGCAGAGTAGGAGCGATCTTATCTAACAGAATTCTCTTTCCTCTCTTTATCGTATTTCAGGCTGCTCTCCCCGTGGTCCAGTCCGATTTGTAAGTGCTTACCTCTTTTTAAAGCATTTTGTACTGAATTAAAGCTCATTTTCACCTTCTTGAGTGTTACATCTCCCTTCTAAGTGTTTGCCTTTCTCTCTCTCTCTCTCTCTCTCTCTCTCTCTCTCTCTCTCTCTCTCTCTCTCTCTCTCTCTCTCTCTCTCTCTCTCTCTCTCTCTCTCTCTCTCTCTCTCTCTCTCTCTCTCTCTCTCTCTCTCTCTTTCTCTCTCCCTTTCTCTTTCTTTTTTTCTCATCAGTGCAAAGAAACAGAAGTGAAAGGTAAGTCAAAACACACAACGCTAAACCTCTGCAAGGACTGAATCTAATGAAGTTTTCAAAACATTGTAGCTAGCTGATAAGTTTTATGCCTCATTCTTTTTCTTTTTTTATAGAAAAGAGTCTGTGTCAAGGGATGCAAAGGTGAGTATTGGAACTTCTATTCAACAAAAACAGAGGTTGGCTGCCCTACTGTTTTTCTAAATAATAAAATGTGCTTTTGCCATTACAGCGGCACAACTGATTCTGTAGGTGAATCCTGTGCATTGCGCTTACCTGACTATGCCTGTTCCTCCGTAAGTGTTTATTCACATGAATGCATGCCCCAACGCCTCTCGTTGTTCTGAGGATTGATTTCCAGTTAGACGTTGCATATGTAATACCATCCAAATATGTCCGCTCCTTTCAAGGCTGTGAAGCTGTCTTCCGACAACCTTACAAGGCTGTTGACCTGCGAGCTGGAGAGTGGCAACCTCTACGCAGTGGAGATGTGGAAGCTCTTGTTCCAAAAATCTAGAGAAGTTCTTGAAGATGCCATGTCGGAGAACTCCAACAAGGTAGGGCAACTCTTGTTTTTTTGAAGCGGTCAAAAAATGTGCTGCATTGCAGTTTTCTAATTGCATGACCCCCTCCCTTTACAGACCTTTGCCGCATCGCAGTCTGTAACAAACGCTCTGGATGCCATTGGAGAGGTGATTGTCAACAACTTCGACACAGCCCAGTTGTTAGACGTAGACGTCGTCGGAGACTGGTTCGGCAAAAAGCTTCTGCCGCTCGTGCCAGCAATATCCGGAGACCTTCTCTCCTGCCTTAGCTCCAAGAACTTCAGTTGTGACACTTACCAAGTTGTGTAAGTACACTAAGTATAGAGAAGCAGGAGAGGAGTTTTGGGGTGTGAAGTGTGGCAATCCCCAATGCTTGCTTGTTTTCCCTGTTCTAGTATGCGGGCTTTCGTCGCGCAAGCACGGCACATGGGAGTGGAGCTGAAGAAGGCAGTCGTCAACAAATTCATCTTTCCCTTCCTGTCAAGGGCTGACCTAGCGGGTATGTAAAGTCACAACTCTGTCTTGAGTCGGACATCTGTAGTGCCACACTGCTTTAGGGATGCTTAAAAAACTGGTCCTGTCCCAGCCATTTAAGTTGGCTCAGAGTCCAGTGGGGATTTGATGAGTTGCCTTAATTCTTTGTATCCAACCTAGATGCGAGCTGTCTTTCCCAAGCCACGAGCAGCGCCGACTGGCTTGAGCGGAACTTTGGCACATTCTCAGAATATGCCACCTTGGCGGTTCTGCAGATTCTAAATGGAAATGTCTCCAACGTGAGTAACTTGCTTCAGCTGACTGTGTGCGTGGACAATGAAGCAGTCATTTATTGGTGATAACCTCTTTGTTTGCTTTCTTTAAGTTTCTGTCCTTGCATCTGCTGACTCCCGCCCAAGTAGCTGAACTCACACTGAGCTCTGGGGCTCTGAACAATACCGACCAGATCAATGCCGTGTTCGAACGGCTGGAAGGTGGGGAAGCTTTGCAGAACATAGACGTGTTCCTGTCAGCGCTGGCCGCAGCTCCTGAGGCAAGTGGATTGATTTTTAAGATGGCCGGCTGCGCGGATGCAACGCAGGTTAGCCCTGCGTAGGTGGTGTAATTGAAATGCCTTTCCCGCTCATGGGGTTTGTTTTTCCGCAGGTCACCGCCATCCCCGTTGCTGTAAGAGATTTGATGATGAACCGGACCTTTGTTATCATCCAAGCAGAGTTCAAGGGGTTTGTGACCATAGACTGGGTCTTCTGGTTCACCATGAAGCTCATCCCAATCCTGCCAAGCTTCACAGCGGAAATGCTTGTTATAGTCACAGCTGACATAAACTGCACCGACTACCACGTGATGTGAGTGCCCCTTTGGATTTCGGGAGGGCGTAGAGCATTGCCAGCATGTGACCTTCATTACCCTCTCTGCCTTTCTGTTACAGCGTCAAAGGACTGGGCATGGTGTCCTCCGAAATGACGGCCTTTAGGGTCAAGGAAATAACCCATGTTCTAGTGGAGTTCCTCATGGATCCTGCCAGCCAATTCAACACGCCAGGTACTAGCTGTCCTTGTGGTTATCCATCCCAAGAACACCATGCATCATTTGCTAGGGGCTGGTTGTCATGTTACATAACCTGCCTCCACTACTTTTGTTTTATATTTTTCAAAAACAGCTTGCGGAGGGAATGCTCAAAGGGATGCCCAATGGCTAAACATCAACCTGGGTCCCTTCACGGCGGCGGCCACTTACTTGGACTTAAAGGACTTGAACGTCACAGTGGTAAAAAACACGCATCGTTTTTATGTTCCTGTTTTCTCTGGGTTTTGGTCTCCGGCCTATGGGCTGCAATGCCACACCAGCTCACTGAAGGCTGGAGCCCAGAGCACCGAGAGTCATGTACTGTGTCCTTGGTGGTGGGGTTTGTGTTCTTTCCTTAGCTGGAAGCTCTGGCATCCCTCTCACCCAACCAGAAAGCAGAGCTGCTGTTGGATCAGTCCAGGGGACCTCTGGAAAGTCAAGCAGTCGTTAAGGAGGTGCTAAGCAGCATTCTGGAATCCTCGGACGACACTCAGCTGGAACAGTTCTTTGAAGCGTTTGTGGAGGTCACTAAAAAGGTGTGTGGTCTTTAGTCTACCCCCCTTATCCGTACCAGTAATGTTTATGATCGAGGAAGCTATGGCGGGACATCCTTGTGTGTTTTTTAAGCATCTCTGTTCCTCTCACCACCAGCAAAACATCAGCTACATTGTGGATGCGGCTTTCCGGGAAACAATGCTGAATATGACTTTGACAGCTCTGACTGCCGAGTTGCCCACCTTCCAAACCAGCGACTACGAGCTGTGGTTCCAAGTCAATCTCATGGTGCTGCTGGCCAGCTTCCGCCCATCGCTTCTGGTTGTGATCCCCACCAACATAAGCTGTGACTCTTACAATGCTGTGTGAGTAATCCGATTCCCTTTGCATGTTACGTTTGCCTTAATACTGTAAGCAAGAGGGTTAATAATTGAAATCCTTTGGGCTTTTTAAACAGACTCCAAGGCCTAGAGATTGCTTTGAAGCTTCTTCCATCCGAACTTCAGGCGGAGCTCAAATCCAGCATAGACCTTCTTTTTGAATCACCACCACACGGTATGACATTAGCAAGAGATCACTGCTATTCCAAAAGAAGGGACGATAAAATATGTTGTCAGTTTTTTTACCAAGAAGAAAGAGCAAAAATAATAATAGAACACACAGGTGAAAGCAGGCAGAGTAGGAGCGATCTTATCTAACAGAATTCTCTTTCCTCTCTTTATCGTATTTCAGGCTGCTCTCCCCGTGGTCCAGTCCGATTTGTAAGTGCTTACCTCATTTTAAAGCATTTTGTACTGAATTAAAGCTCATTTTCACCTTCTTGAGTGTTACATCTCCCTTCTAAGTGTTTGCCTTTCTCTCTCTCTCTCTCTCTCTCTCTCTCTCTCTCTCTCTCTCTCTCTCTCTCTCTCTCTCTCTCTCTCTCTCTCTCTCTCTCTCTTTCTCTCTCCCTTTCTCTTTCTTTTTTTCTCATCAGTGCAAAGAAACAGAAGTGAAAGGTAAGTCAAAACACACAACGCTAAACCTCTGCAAGGACTGAATCTAATGAAGTTTTCAAAACATTGTAGCTAGCTGATAAGTTTTATGCCTCATTCTTTTTCTTTTTTTATAGAAAAGAGTCTGTGTCAAGGGATGCAAAGGTGAGTATTGGAACTTCTATTCAACAAAAACAGAGGTTGGCTGCCCTACTGTTTTTCTAAATAATAAAATGTGCTTTTGCCATTACAGCGGCACAACTGATTCTGTAGGTGAATCCTGTGCATTGCGCTTACCTGACTATGCCTGTTCCTCCGTAAGTGTTTATTCACATGAATGCATGCCCCAACGCCTCTCGTTGTTCTGAGGATTGATTTCCAGTTAGACGTTGCATATGTAATACCATCCAAATATGTCCGCTCCTTTCAAGGCTGTGAAGCTGTCTTCCGACAACCTTACAAGGCTGTTGACCTGCGAGCTGGAGAGTGGCAACCTCTACGCAGTGGAGATGTGGAAGCTCTTGTTCCAAAAATCTAGAGAAGTTCTTGAAGATGCCATGTCGGAGAACTCCAACAAGGTAGGGCAACTCTTGTTTTTTTGAAGCGGTCAAAAAATGTGCTGCATTGCAGTTTTCTAATTGCATGACCCCCTCCCTTTACAGACCTTTGCCGCATCGCAGTCTGTAACAAACGCTCTGGATGCCATTGGAGAGGTGATTGTCAACAACTTCGACACAGCCCAGTTGTTAGACGTAGACGTCGTCGGAGACTGGTTCGGCAAAAAGCTTCTGCCGCTCGTGCCAGCAATATCCGGAGACCTTCTCTCCTGCCTTAGCTCCAAGAACTTCAGTTGTGACACTTACCAAGTTGTGTAAGTACACTAAGTATAGAGAAGCAGGAGAGGAGTTTTGGGGTGTGAAGTGTGGCAATCCCCAATGCTTGCTTGTTTTCCCTGTTCTAGTATGCGGGCTTTCGTCGCGCAAGCACGGCACATGGGAGTGGAGCTGAAGAAGGCAGTCGTCAACAAATTCATCTTTCCCTTCCTGTCAAGGGCTGACCTAGCGGGTATGTAAAGTCACAACTCTGTCTTGAGTCGGACATCTGTAGTGCCACACTGCTTTAGGGATGCTTAAAAAACTGGTCCTGTCCCAGCCATTTAAGTTGGCTCAGAGTCCAGTGGGGATTTGATGAGTTGCCTTAATTCTTTGTATCCAACCTAGATGCGAGCTGTCTTTCCCAAGCCACGAGCAGCGCCGACTGGCTTGAGCGGAACTTTGGCACATTCTCAGAATATGCCACCTTGGCGGTTCTGCAGATTCTAAATGGAAATGTCTCCAACGTGAGTAACTTGCTTCAGCTGACTTTGTGCGTGGACAATGAAGCAGTCATTTATTGGTGATAACCTCTTTGTTTGCTTTCTTTAAGTTTCTGTCCTTGCATCTGCTGACTCCCGCCCAAGTAGCTGAACTCACACTGAGCTCTGGGGCTCTGAACAATACCGACCAGATCAATGCCGTGTTCGAACGGCTGGAAGGTGGGGAAGCTTTGCAGAACATAGACGTGTTCCTGTCAGCGCTGGCCGCAGCTCCTGAGGCAAGTGGATTGATTTTTAAGATGGCCGGCTGCGCGGATGCAACGCAGGTTAGCCCTGCGTAGGTGGTGTAATTGAAATGCCTTTCCCGCTCATGGGGTTTGTTTTTCCGCAGGTCACCGCCATCCCCGTTGCTGTAAGAGATTTGATGATGAACCGGACCTTTGTTATCATCCAAGCAGAGTTCAAGGGGTTTGTGACCATAGACTGGGTCTTCTGGTTCACCATGAAGCTCATCCCAATCCTGCCAAGCTTCACAGCGGAAATGCTTGTTATAGTCACAGCTGACATAAACTGCACCGACTACCACGTGATGTGAGTGCCCCTTTGGATTTCGGGAGGGCGTAGAGCATTGCCAGCATGTGACCTTCATTACCCTCTCTGCCTTTCTGTTACAGCGTCAAAGGACTGGGCATGGTGTCCTCCGAAATGACGGCCTTTAGGGTCAAGGAAATAACCCATGTTCTAGTGGAGTTCCTCATGGATCCTGCCAGCCAATTCAACACGCCAGGTACTAGCTGTCCTTGTGGTTATCCATCCCAAGAACACCATGCATCATTTGCTAGGGGCTGGTTGTCATGTTACATAACCTGCCTCCACTACTTTTGTTTTATATTTTTCAAAAACAGCTTGCGGAGGGAATGCTCAAAGGGATGCCCAATGGCTAAACATCAACCTGGGTCCCTTCACGGCGGCGGCCACTTACTTGGACTTAAAGGACTTGAACGTCACAGTGGTAAAAAACACGCATCGTTTTTATGTTCCTGTTTTCTCTGGGTTTTGGTCTCCGGCCTATGGGCTGCAATGCCACACCAGCTCACTGAAGGCTGGAGCCCAGAGCACCGAGAGTCATGTACTGTGTCCTTGGTGGTGGGGTTTGTGTTCTTTCCTTAGCTGGAAGCTCTGGCATCCCTCTCACCCAACCAGAAAGCAGAGCTGCTGTTGGATCAGTCCAGGGGACCTCTGGAAAGTCAAGCAGTCGTTAAGGAGGTGCTAAGCAGCATTCTGGAATCCTCGGACGACACTCAGCTGGAACAGTTCTTTGAAGCGTTTGTGGAGGTCACTAAAAAGGTGTGTGGTCTTTAGTCTACCCCCCTTATCCGTACCAGTAATGTTTATGATCGAGGAAGCTATGGCGGGACATCCTTGTGTGTTTTTTAAGCATCTCTGTTCCTCTCACCACCAGCAAAACATCAGCTACATTGTGGATGCGGCTTTCCGGGAAACAATGCTGAATATGACTTTGACAGCTCTGACTGCCGAGTTGCCCACCTTCCAAACCAGCGACTACGAGCTGTGGTTCCAAGTCAATCTCATGGTGCTGCTGGCCAGCTTCCGCCCATCGCTTCTGGTTGTGATCCCCACCAACATAAGCTGTGACTCTTACAATGCTGTGTGAGTAATCCGATTCCCTTTGCATGTTACGTTTGCCTTAATACTGTAAGCAAGAGGGTTAATAATTGAAATCCTTTGGGCTTTTTAAACAGACTCCAAGGCCTAGAGATTGCTTTGAAGCTTCTTCCATCCGAACTTCAGGCGGAGCTCAAATCCAGCATAGACCTTCTTTTTGAATCACCACCACACGGTATGACATTAGCAAGAGATCACTGCTATTCCAAAAGAAGGGACGATAAAATATGTTGTCAGTTTTTTTACCAAGAAGAAAGAGCAAAAATAATAATAGAACACACAGGTGAAAGCAGGCAGAGTAGGAGCGATCTTATCTAACAGAATTCTCTTTCCTCTCTTTATCGTATTTCAGGCTGCTCTCCCCGTGGTCCAGTCCGATTTGTAAGTGCTTACCTCATTTTAAAGCATTTTGTACTGAATTAAAGCTCATTTTCACCTTCTTGAGTGTTACATCTCCCTTCTAAGTGTTTGCCTTTCTCTCTCTCTCTCTCTCTCTCTCTCTCTCTCTCTCTCTCTCTCTCTCTCTCTCTCTCTCTCTCTCTCTCTCTCTCTCTCTCTTTCTCTCTCCCTTTCTCTTTCTTTTTTTCTCATCAGTGCAAAGAAACAGAAGTGAAAGGTAAGTCAAAACACACAACGCTAAACCTCTGCAAGGACTGAATCTAATGAAGTTTTCAAAACATTGTAGCTAGCTGATAAGTTTTATGCCTCATTCTTTTTCTTTTTTTATAGAAAAGAGTCTGTGTCAAGGGATGCAAAGGTGAGTATTGGAACTTCTATTCAACAAAAACAGAGGTTGGCTGCCCTACTGTTTTTCTAAATAATAAAATGTGCTTTTGCCATTACAGCGGCACAACTGATTCTGTAGGTGAATCCTGTGCATTGCGCTTACCTGACTATGCCTGTTCCTCCGTAAGTGTTTATTCACATGAATGCATGCCCCAACGCCTCTCGTTGTTCTGAGGATTGATTTCCAGTTAGACGTTGCATATGTAATACCATCCAAATATGTCCGCTCCTTTCAAGGCTGTGAAGCTGTCTTCCGACAACCTTACAAGGCTGTTGACCTGCGAGCTGGAGAGTGGCAACCTCTACGCAGTGGAGATGTGGAAGCTCTTGTTCCAAAAATCTAGAGAAGTTCTTGAAGATGCCATGTCGGAGAACTCCAACAAGGTAGGGCAACTCTTGTTTTTTTGAAGCGGTCAAAAAATGTGCTGCATTGCAGTTTTCTAATTGCATGACCCCCTCCCTTTACAGACCTTTGCCGCATCGCAGTCTGTAACAAACGCTCTGGATGCCATTGGAGAGGTGATTGTCAACAACTTCGACACAGCCCAGTTGTTAGACGTAGACGTCGTCGGAGACTGGTTCGGCAAAAAGCTTCTGCCGCTCGTGCCAGCAATATCCGGAGACCTTCTCTCCTGCCTTAGCTCCAAGAACTTCAGTTGTGACACTTACCAAGTTGTGTAAGTACACTAAGTATAGAGAAGCAGGAGAGGAGTTTTGGGGTGTGAAGTGTGGCAATCCCCAATGCTTGCTTGTTTTCACTGTTCTAGTATGCGGGCTTTCGTCGCGCAAGCACGGCACATGGGAGTGGAGCTGAAGAAGGCAGTCGTCAACAAATTCATCTTTCCCTTCCTGTCAAGGGCTGACCTAGCGGGTATGTAAAGTCACAACTCTGTCTTGAGTCGGACATCTGTAGTGCCACACTGCTTTAGGGATGCTTAAAAAACTGGTCCTGTCCCAGCCATTTAAGTTGGCTCAGAGTCCAGTGGGGATTTGATGAGTTGCCTTAATTCTTTGTATCCAACCTAGATGCGGGCTGTCTTTCCCAAGCCACGAGCAGCGCCGACTGGCTTGAGCGGAACTTTGGCACATTCTCAGAATATGCCACCTTGGCGGTTCTGCAGATTTTAAATGGAAATGTCTCCAACGTGAGTAACTTGCTTCAGCTGACTGTGTGCGTGGACAATGAAGCAGTCATTTATTGGTGATAACCTCTTTGTTTGCTTTCTTTAAGTTTCTGTCCTTGCATCTGCTGACTCCCGCCCAAGTAGCTGAACTCACACTGAGCTCTGGGGCTCTGAACAATACCGACCAGATCAATGCCGTGTTCGAACGGCTGGAAGGTGGGGAAGCTTTGCAGAACATAGACGTGTTCCTGTCAGCACTGGCCACAGCTCCTGAGGCAAGTGGATTGATTTTTAAGATGGCAGGCTGTGCAGATGCAACGCAGGTTAGCCCTGCGTAGGTGGTGTAATTGAAATGCCTTTCCCGCTCATGGGGTTTGTTTTTCCGCAGGTCACCGCCATCCCCGTTGCTGTAAGAGATTTGATGATGAACCGGACCTTTGTTATCATCCAAGCAGAGATCAAGGAGTTTGCGACCATAGACTGGGTCTTCTGGTTCACCATGAAGCTCATCCCAATCCTTCCAAGCTTCACAGCGGAAATGCTTGTTATAGTTACAGCTGACATAAACTGCACCGACTACCACGTGATGTGAGTGCCCCTTTGGATTTCGGGAGGGCGTAGAGCATTGCCAACATGTGACCTTCATTACCCTCAATGCCTTTCTGTTACAGCGTCAAAGGACTGGGCATGGTGTCCTCCGAAATGACGGCCTTTAGGGTGAAGGAAATAACCCATGTTCTAGTGGAGTTCCTCATGGATCCTGCCAGCCAATTCAACACGCCAGGTACTAGCTGAATTTGTGGTTATCCATCGCAAGAACAGCATGCATCATTTGCTAGGGGCTTGTTGTCATGTTACATAACCTGCCTACACTCCTTTTGTTTTATATTTTTCAAAAACAGCTTGTGGAGGGAATGCTCGAAGGGATGCGCAATGGCTAAACATCAACCTGGGTAACTTCACAGCAGCGGCCACTTACTTGGACCTAAAGGACTTAAACGTCACAATGGTAAAAAACACGCATCGTTTTTTTGTTCCTGTTTTCACTGGGTTTCTGTCTCCGACCCGTGGGCTGCAATGCCACACCAGATCACTGAAGGCTGGAGCCCAGAGCACCGATAGTCATGTACTGTGTCCTTGGTGGTGGGGTTTGTGTTCTTTCCTTAGCTGGAAGCTCTGGCAGCCCTCTCACCCAACCAGAAAGCAGAGCTGCTGTTGGATCCGTCCATTGGAGCTCTGGAAAATGAAGCAGTCGTTAAGGAGGTGCTAAGCAGCATTCTGGAATCCTCAGACGAAAGACAGCTGGAACAGTTCTTTCAAGCATTTTTGGATGTCACCAAGGATGTGCGTTCTTTTTTGTCTTTTTTTGTTAAATTATTGTGTCTTGATTCATTTCAATCTATATTAACGTTCATTACTCTAGCTGTTTTTCAATATTTTCAAATATCAGAAGATGATCTCTAAAACACTTTTACCTTCGTTTTTAATTTTTGCAACAGTAATAATCATGTAAATTTCCATCATTTTGTATGTATATATACTTTTAGAGAAATGTGTCAAGCCTGGACTCTGCTGTGAGAAGCGTCATTTTGAACATGACTTTAATTTCTCTGGGGTTCCGATTTGAAACCTCTTCCCCACCGAACATTACACTGTGGTTTCAGACCTACTTAAAAAAATTTCTGCCTGGAATGAATGCAGAAACCCTTTCTGTAATCCCCCGAACTATCAGCTGTGACTCTTACAGAGAAATGTAAGCAAAACATCTCTCCACACACAGTTCGAGCTTTAAATATTTTAGGAAAATATTGGCCTTTTAGAAGTTTTTCATAATGTACATTCATGTTTGCGATCTTTCAGCGATTTTTTTATTTTTTATATTCATTAAGTACATTAAAATATATCAGTGCTGCTCTTAAAGGCCATCATTACATTTCTGGTGAGAAATCCATATCTGTTTTGTAATAATATTATAAATAATAATAATAAATGTTCTGTCTTTGTAGAGTGAAAAGCTTCAATAGTATTTTCGGCACTCTCACTCTGCTTCAGTCAAAAGATGTTTACAGTTTCATACAGGACTATCTCTCCCACCAGACCAGCCAAGGTACATTTATCTGTATGAGTGGGTGGACCAAGTTTTCCCCCCAAAGTTATTATCCCACACATGTATGGCTTTTTTATGTCAAAAGGAAACTAGCTTATAATGATGTTTGTTTAAAAATGTTTGTAAGGGTTAGGGTGCGTGTGTTTAACATGTAATTTGTTTTTCTAATATTCCAGGGCAGTCATGTGTTTCTAATGTTAACAATGATTCTGACTGGGTGCAGAAAAATTTTGGACAGTTCAGCACATTTGCCTCCTTTACTGACTTCATCACCTTCAACAAAGGCTTCAATGGGGTGAATAGAGAAATTTAAATGTTTATGTGATTCTGTTTTAAAACTTATCTCTCTCTCTCTCTCTCTCTCTTTCTCTCTCTCTCTCACACTCCCTCTCTCTCTCTATGGTCTCTCTCTCTCTCTCTCTCTCTCTCTGGTCTCTCTATCTGGTCTCTCTCTCTCTCTCTGGTCTCTCTCTCTGGTCTCTCTATGGTCTCTCTCTCTCTGGTCTCTCTATGGTCTCTCTCTCTCTCTCTCTCTCTCTCTCTCTCTCTCTCTCTCTCGCTCTCTCTTTCTCTCTCCCTCTTTCACTCTTAATACTTATGTATATCTCTTTAACAGGTTGAAGCAGCAGAGGTACTGACTGTGTCTCAGCTGGTTGAGTTGTGCTCTAACCCCTCACAGCTTCGTGGAGCACCAGACGTCGAAACCATAATGAACGCTGTTGAAACGCAGCAGCTGTCAAAGTTTTTTGATGTTCTTTCTCTAAACATACAGGTATATTTCTGCTATGACAGCTGCATATTATTTCATCATGTGCTTGTATTTGAAAACTCTTCATTAGCTGCTTCATTTGTTCTCTTGTGTGCAGAAGAATGAACAGAACTACTCTAAGGAGGTGAAACAAGCGTTTCTTCAGGTTGTGTTAGACAAAGGTGGCCTGTCCTTACCGTCTATCAATGACTCAGAGGTGTTGATATGGCTAACAGTTCGACTAAGACCTTTGCTGTCTGTTCTGACGTCAGCAAATGTTAACATGTACTTTGACATTATCAGAAGTCGGAGCTGCAGCTGTATTCAGGAGGCGTAAGAAATTTAATTTCAGCTCAGTCTTACTGGTGCGAGAGCATTTCTTTAAACTAACGGTTTGGTGTTGTATTGTAAACAGAGTGAAGGTTTTGGATGCCCAGAAATCAAATCTAAATGAAGACCTACAGCATCAGATATTTGACAACATCCAATGGTCACTCAAATGTACAAAATGCTTAAACACACATACATAACCCCAGTCTACTTAGAACAATGTTGTGTAATACATTTCAATGTTTTATACGCTTATGCATTAATGTAGATGCAGATCCTCTACGCTGTTACAGCGGTGGGAGTTTCTACCTCTTCCTCAAGAACTCTTTCCTTCACTTTGGATATCCAGATGTTAATGGTTTCCTTTCTCTCATCCCCATGGAAAGAAGGTCTCAGGTACTGCACTCATGTTTTTATTCATTCCTCCTCCTCCTCCTCCTCCTATCCGTCAGTGCCGTTTCTATGAGTCCTCTTTCTGCAGGTGTTGAGTTCTGTCTCTACGGTGGAGCTGAGGGAGTTTCTCAACTCACCTCAAACTCTCACCAATGGATCTGGACTTTGTGATCTACTCCAGCAGTACAACCAAACCAAGATCTACATGGAAATGGTAAGATTCTGTCCTTTGGCCAGGTTTTCAAAGTCATAGACTTCATCTTTGAGACTCAATCTTCTGAGTTGTCCATTCAGGGCCTTAGTATGTGACATGTTAGGCATCACAGATGGTCTTACACAGTGTAATTATTCATTTTCTCCACTATATGTCACCCCATCAGTTATATTGATTCACACGCTGTGCAGAACATATAATTAGTTTTATAATTAACCTTGTCACTTCGCATCTTTCCATTAACTACTGTTAAATTAAATGATCATAAATAATTAAATAATTATATAAATAATAAAAGAGCAAATTTCTTTTGCACAACGTGTGGTTCTGTAATGGGACACGGCTGTTTTCTTGGTCCCCCTGACATGTGGGTTCTCCAATGTGCTGTGGTCGTCCTTGTGAGACTGATATTTCCTCACTGTGGGAATGTGCCGATTAGATTAAGATTCGATTTAGATTCAACTTTATTATCACTGCACAAGGTTCAAGGCAACGAAATGCAGTTAGCATCTAACCAGTGCAATAAGCAGTATGATATAAATGTTATATATGTGTAATATGTACAATAATTATACAGAATAGTAGTATAGATAGTATTATGGAAAAATGTACAGGTTTAAAATACGAATCAGGTTTACAGACAGGTGTGCTAAGAACATACTATACAAATGGGTTATGTAATGGTGTATGCACACTATAGACAGATCTATGAACATATGAACATAATTTACAGTATTGCAGTGGATGGTAGCATGCATTGGAATATTACAGTGTGAAAATGGATTGTTCAAGAAGCTGCGGTCACAGGTGGCTTTTTCTTACAAAACCAGTCTTCACTTTCCCTGTTCCTCTTAGCTCTGCAGTCGAGCTTTCTGCTCTCTGGATCTACCGCTCACAGGCATTGGAAATGTGGTGAAAATGTGAACACGCTCCGCCAGCATTATGCTCACGGATCTTTCCAAACCTTCTGCTTCCAGCGGTTCAGGGGCGGTGGCGACCCGGACCAGAAAATAAGTGGCCATGCTTTCCTGACCGCCGCGAGTGCTGTTTACTCCAGCTCTTGGATGAGTGGTTAAGGTGTCCAGACAAGCTTGTCAGTGGGGTTATTCTCTTATTTTTTTTCAGATGTTGCGTAGTAGCGTGCTGGGGATAACTTCATGAGAATGACGTGCTCGCCAACGAGTACAGAGATACTGTGTAGTGTGTTGCCAAGCAGTTTTCCACCGTGCAGAAGCAGAAGGAGGTCCTTGGTACGGGCCGGCCGCATTGAAGCTACCGCAGCCCCACCTACCACCTGCTCCTAAACGGCCCCATCCCACCACAATGCCTGCTTCAGAACAAGCACCTCCTACACAGTTGGCCCCTCTCAGAAGATCGGCCCTGCAGAGGCAGGCACTTCTGTCTTGCCAGTTGCCACCCCATAGAAGTGGCACACCAGATGGGCCCAGCCATTTGAAGGTGACAGTCCGGCCCCTGCCCCATCCAACCCAGAGTAGGGCTCTTTTAGGGCTCAGTATCTACATTGCAGAAAGAGCAATCTCCTCCCCTTGGTTTCCGCACACACATTCAATCTCCAGTTACGTCACAGCCTTTTCAGTCAGTAGGCAGTAAAATCCTTGCGGGCCGTTCATCTCCCGGGTGCGCTTAACACGACATCTCTCACAGCAAAGGCCCTAGCTAGGAAAGTGGCGATTCCAACCTGCGCAGTCCAGCTGGGAGCACTTCGGCCAATAATAGGTAAACCTGTTCGCCTCCCTGAATTCCTACCATTGCCTGTTTTGGTACTCCCTGACCAAGGAATCCTTCCGCACGGTTGCCTCAACCAAAGCTGACCACAGGCAAGTGGAAGTCTGCCTTCCCCCAGTGATTCTCATTGAATGGTCAATGTGCAAGTTCAGGTAAGAGGAGAATCAAGTGATTCTGGTTGCCTGGTACTTGCATGGTACCAGCCACACTTGGTTCTCTGAGCTTGTGGCTCTAAGGACCCCTTCCACCTTGGTGATTCCCCTGATGAAGGAACTTCTGTCCCAGGGGAAGGGCGCATTTTAGCACCCAGACCTCTGTAACCTCCATTGTTGGCCCCTGGACGGGATGAGGAGCTCCTGAGTGGACTGCCAACATCGGTCACAGGGAAAATTGCTCAGGCTAGGGCTCCAGCCACCCATTGCCTCTACACCTTGAAGTGGCGCCAATTCTCATTTTGGTGCTCCTCTAAGGAGCTTCGAAGGGGCAAGATCAGAGTCATGTTGCCCTTCTTCCTAGAGGGACTGGAGCATAGGCTCCCCCCTCGATTTTCAAAGTGTATATAGCCGCCATAGCCGCTAATCATGATCTAGTGGATGAGAGGTTACTAGGGTGTCACAACAATCCAAAGGGTGGTTTCTGAGGGGCTCTCTACGGGTAAATCCACCTCAGTACCCTCTTGGGACTTGACTGTGGCCCTACAGGGTGTCAGCAGTCTCCCCTTCAAGCCCTTGGAGCAGCCTGATCGTCCTCATTTGACGATGAAGATAGTCCTCCTTGTAGCACTCGCTTCCATCAAGAGGGTAGAGGACCTACACACAATTTCTGCATCCAGTGAGTGCCTCAAGTTGGGGCTGGCTGACTCATGTTATCCTGTGACGCCAGGTCTCCAATTCCTTGGAGGAATATAGAGGACATATCTAGTTCCTCATCCACCATCCGGTCTGGATACGTACTTGGCTATATCCAAGATTCTCACCACTCTTCTTCCTAATCAGGTGGTGAGCCTGCAGGCTTTCGAGTAGTAAACACAACAGTATTGCTTAAGGAAATCTACTGGTGTTCTCAATATGCAAATTTACAAATTATTAAGGTTCTATATACAAAAAGTCTGGAGTAGCAACTCAGACATCCAGAAATTAAATGATGACAATATGCTATGAATCTGATCACCACGGTAAGCAGGGAGAGGACCAGAGCATATTACAGTGTCTGATATCATGCTTGCAAGTTCAAACACCTCTTTAAAGTTATTTTTAGTGATCTTTCACTGGCAAAGTCATCATTAATGCCAGCATGAATAACAATATTGTCCAAACCCGAAGCTAAACGCATCCAAAGCTGGGTCTAGAGCCCTAACCTTCTTACTGTCCTCAATTAAAGTTTGGATGCGTGTCTCTAATTCTGAAATCTTCTCTGTCAGCCTATATCCCTGCATTTATCGCATGTATCGGATATTCTCGTTTGGCTCTTGGCGGAGGCGGTCGCATCTTTTCCCTCTCCTCTCCCTTATCTCTCCTAACTGCTTGCTTTGTCTTGTTACTCTGTCCTGAGACTCTCTTTACCCTGCTCTCGAAACAGAAAAGGAACAATGGATTTGATTAGCTGGTCTCTGAGTGCAATTGACACCCTCTTCTAGACAAGAAGTCGGGGTTCGGGGGAACCCAGTTGTCCTGAAGGAACATTTGCAGCTGGATACATGATGGACGGGTGGGAGAAGTGGCGCATCGTGTGCCTGGCGACATTGTCCCTGGAGGATGTTGAAGATATCTACATATTAGGAGCTGTGGTGGCAGGGATTCTACTGATTGGATTAGGTGGGACCCTGTGGAACCGACGAGTGATAAAAGTGGTCAATGATCAAAGCCCCAGCAAGTTGACCGGATGGATTGAGACTGAGATGGGCAAAGCTGCTAGTACTCATGCTGCGGCAATGGATCGGAAATTGGAAAACATCATGGTGGTCATAGACCGAAAACTGGAAAACAACGGAGCGGCAATAGTGGCCATAGACCGCAAAATGGATAACAACGGGGTGGCTATGGACCGGAAAATGGAAAACATCGACCGCAAAATGGAAAACATCTTGGAGAAACTAGCAACTTTGCAAAGGAATTTGGCTGAAATGGCGACCAATGATGGACATTAGATAACTGCGAAAACTAGCAGATATCGTCCCAAATTTTAAGAAGAAGAATTTGTTTTCGGCGACAACCCTTTCAGACAGCCTTGGCCAAGGCCTGTGCTGAAGATAAGCAACCCCCGCGAGAACAAGATAATGAGACTCTCTGATTTCCTGTACCCATTCCAAGGACTTTACCTCTGCCCCATCCCATGCCTTCGCATGCTTATCTCCTCTGGTGTGGGCGGGTCTGGATCCAGCGCTGTACTCCATAGCTGCAGGGGCAGATGGCTGTTGCCCACATTGGACACCTCAATTCCCTGTCCCCCTCCCCATTGCAATGTCATGTCCAGTTTATGTGCTTAATGCAAGGGCTTTTTTGTCTCCCGGGTCTCACACTGCCCTACTGTAGGACAGTCTGAGAGGGGTTCTTTTTTTGAGCCAACTTTCCTTGTGTACCATGTTGTTCCTTTCTCTCTGTACTACCTCTCGGATCTGTCTTCCCTTGAATGTGATATGTGTTTATGGTCCGAGGGGTGCCATTTCACGGCATGTAACAGTGTCTGTGACAAATAAAAGATTGATTGATTGATTGATTGATGTAAATTACTCATCAGCGACAGAGATAGATAAACTATACAAGTGACAAGAAGTGCAAATAACAATAGCAGGAGAAGCCCTTTCTCACTGTATTCAATGAAATAATATATCAAGAGTTGTTTGATGAAAAAAATGTCCCAGCATATACCAGTTCCTCAATTTCTTGTTCTCTGGTCTCTGGTGTGTCCTATGTCTCTATAAACTTGCATTGTCTTATTTTTTTTAAAGCTGAGCTCCAGTTTATTCCTCACTCACTAAAATTTCACTGTGGTAATTCAATGCTAATTGACCTGCCAATAAAACATGTTAAGAGAGGTTTTACTATAGTGGAAGTATGTTTTGTTTTATAAGAAGTGAAATTAGACTGTGTTGTGCTACAGCTCTGTCTACTCAGTAGTATTTGAAACAGACAGGCTGTGTTTCCATTTGTACTTAAAACATATTTTAATATCCAGATCTGTGGCTCTTAAATGGTTTTTACATTTTCTATTAATTTATTTCTTTTTATTAATCTATAGTTCTCAAACTGATGTTTACTATTCATTTTTAAAAGTACCAATATGCTCTGTAATAAATTTCAAACCATTTGATTATATTGAGAATTAAATTGAGGTCAAATTGAATCAGAGGAGCTGTATTAATACTCTGAAATGTAACATTCATAATGCCGAATGTTATGCTTCTCTTTCTTAGAACAGGAAGGTAAACAACCTCACAAAACTTCTGCTTTATTTAAATTAACAAAAAGCAAAAAAGAGTAATGTAGTGTAACCCACATTAATTCAAGTGCTTTTGAAATATCATAAGTTACCCTAGAACCAAATCAACCAATCACTTGTTACTCACTGGGAGGTCACTTTGAAGAGTCATTTTCTATCTTATCTTTTGTGTCCCGCAGGAGCCGGTGGGATCGGAGGTTTTGGCTCGGCAGGTGTTGTCCTGTATATGGTCTAAGGTTTTGAGGGTAGAAAACCAGTCTGAGGTGGATCAGTGGTTTGATCATCGACTTGTTCACTATCTGCCCTTGCTCACCGCACAACTCATCGTCCCGGAGCAGCTCAGTAGTGCCACCTGTCGGTCTTACACAAAACTGTAAGTGTATGTTTATACTTCACAGAGCGTGCTTACAAACTGCAAGAATGTTAAATTCTGACTTAATGCTTTGCATGCGTGTGTGCTCAGTGTTTCAGTTCTAGGAAACAACTTCAATTTCACCAGCACAGATTTCACCCCTGCGGATGTTTACCTCTCGATAAAGAACTATCTGACAAGCAGTAAAGGTCAAATACTGAATGACAAAAGAAATAATATATTGTAAACCAGTTTTTAGGTCCAATAATTCTGTGCTGACTGGAAGTTTTTGTGTGTTTGCGTACAGGTGGCTCTCCACGGTGCTTTAACCCCTCAGATCCTCAGCTCAACTCCACAGACTGGTTTGTCCGCTGCATTGGCAGCTTCATCAACTATATGACCCTCACTGACCTCAAGTCTTTTGTATCATCTGACCAGGTAGCAGACATTTACATTCATGTAAGAAGAATCCAGTCAAAAGTCTACAGTGGTAATGTTTTAGTGTTCGCTTCATTCTCTAGATTGGCGTTTTCTTAGAAAACCGGGAGAACATTCAGCTATTCAACGGTATAGCAGAGATTAAACCTGACATCATAGAGTACTACACCACCCAACTGTACTCAGCAAACCAATACTTCAATCCCATCAAGTAAGAAATAACTACAAATGGTCAAAAGGCAGAAACCAAAAAAAATGTCTCCGGATATGAATGGTAACCTTAATTCCGTGAAGGAGGGAAGGAAACATTTTGTCGAGACTGCTTGGGGTTTGAACTTGAGAACCTGTTATGTCTGAGCCGATTGAAATGGCCAATTAATTTCGCTCGCAATGACAGGTATGAAAGGTGATAGAAGACAGCATTCCTTACCTTTTGTGCATATGATCTGGGACAACCAGATCCCTGCCAAGTATTATGGCATGAAGAGACAAAATGTCTCTTTCACTCCTTTAGGTAACTAAGGTTACCATTCATAACCTGAGATGTTCACTTTTAGTTGGTCTTTCAAGGTTGTATTCATAATGGTGTTCACACGAACTACGGCTTTGTACTGACATCAAGGCTCCATGTGAGTCATTACATTCCAGTGGGAACCGGTATATTCACAGAGCTTCCAACTTGAAGTTGAGAGACTCACACATACGAGTTTCAGGCACCGGGCTTCATCCGGCCATAGTGGTGTTTGACAACATGTTGTATGGAAGTTTCAAGGGATAAATTACATTGTGATGGGGTCACTCTTCTAGGGGAACCACTTTGTATGGAGCTCCAGCTGAAGTCAGGAGTTAACCTTACTGTGGTAAAACACTTCCTGAGCCTGGCTGAGTGGACTCAGCACGGCTCGCCACTCCGGAGTGAGCTTAGTGAAGGATAGGGTGCCCATACTCACGCTCTGAAGACGAGAGAGTGTAAGTATAAAGAGAAGAGAGCACACCTACTCATCTATTTAGGGGAGATAGCGCTGACGCAGGCGTATGCCAAACTGACCCTTGGTGTTACCACCTAGGATATGAGCTGAGACCATGAAAGTGGTGGCGGTAGTCCAACCCACTGCTTTACATATTTACATTACATATGCTTTACATACATAAGCAGTCAGGTCTCAGCCTTAGCTTACTTCTCTTTGTTGACTGAGGATGATGTTGAAAACATTGCCTCGAACAACGCAGCTACCTGCCAGCTAAGTCCCATCCCCTCCCATCTCCTGTAAGACTTTGGTCTTACCTGCTCTCACCCATCCTTAAATTCGAGCACATTTCCAACTGCCTTTAAGGAAATCTTAAGGAAACGAGACCCTCTTTTCATCCTTCACTTCTGGAAAACTACAGCCCAGTGTATCTCCTGCCCATCATCGGAAAAGGCTGGAGAATATTGTCTTCCATCAACTCTCCGTCTTCCTTACACTGCACAACCTCCTGGGAAGCAAACAGTAAGTTTTCAAGAAGGGACACTCTACAGAAACGGGCTGCTTTCAGTTATTGAAGAGTCAAGTCAAAGTCACCTTTATTTACATAGCACTTTAAACAAATCACATTGCGTCAAAGCAGCTGAACAACATTTGTTGGTAAAACAGTGTGTCCATAATGCAAGATGAAAGTTAAAGGCAGTTCTTTATTGAATTTAGTGAAGTCATCTCTGATCAGTTTAAATAGTGTCTGGGCATTCATTTTCAACCAAGTTAACGATATCCCTGTGAATCAAGTGACCCCAACTAAGCAAGCCAGACGCCACTGTGGCAAGGGACCAATATTCCATTGGTGACAGAAGGGAGAACGAACCTTGGGAGAAAGCAAGCTCAGTTGGGGGCCAGTTCTCCTCTGACCAAACAATACCAGTGGTTCAATTCCAGGCTGCAAGAGGATGGAGAAGATTCATCTGTATCCTTTGGTCTTATCCCGATGGTCATCTTAGGCAAGGTCTTTGCAGGGATTATGTATCCGGGCTCTAGTTGTCCTGGTCTCCAATTCCTTTGAGGAATGTAGAGGGCATATCTAGTGCCTCATCCACCATCTGGTCTGGATACGTACTGACTCCAAGTTACTGCAATGTACCTCTGATCTGTGTAAAGCCTGGGTCTAGTGGCTTGGGGGGAGAACTAGATGCAGTTGGGGAACCAGCTCTCCTCCGACCAGACGAGACCATTAGGTCAATTCCAAGTTGCAGCAAAGTCGAAAATAATCAACTTTTCCTATGGTCTTATCCCGATGGTCGTCTGAGGCAAGGTCTTACAGGGGATCTGTATCCAGTGCTCAAGCTGTCCTGGTCTCCACTATCCTTCAGGGCTGGTGGCAGCTTTTCCAGTTCCAGATCCACCATCTGGTCTGGATACATACTGATCCGGGTTACTGCAATGCCTTCAGATCTGGATAAAAGGCTGGATCTGGTGGCTGCATTGAACTCGGAAAAAGAGAGAAACTCATTTTAGCATAGATGCCATTCTTCTAATTCTGTGACAAATATATCAGGTGTTTTGGAAAGTGTTGCAAGTTCTGGTTTACCTAATTAATGCAAGCAAAAAAAAATTTGCGGATTTGGAAATTAGAATCATTTTAGTATGTTTTGTGTAAGTTAGGTTCAAGAGAGGGGTTTTTAACCTAGATTTAAACTGCAAGAGTGTATCTGCCTACCGAACACTTTTGAGTAGGTGATTCCATAGTTAAGGCGCCCAGTAGGAAAAGGATCTGATTTTAATATTCTAAGTATTATCGAATTGACTGAGTTTTAAGAACACAGGTAAGGTGGAGGAATATAATGTAACAGGAGCTCTTTCAAATACTAAGGTGCTAAACCATTCAAGGTTTTATAAGTGAAGGTCATGGCACACAATGTAGTGAAATTTCAATTCACTTTTATTGTCACATCGCCATGGCACATGTGCCATGGTGAGTGAAATTCTTGGGAGCTTGCTACAGAAAAATTGCAGTACAGGTAATAGGTAACATGTAACATATAGTACAGACTTCAACATAAGACAGTGTGCAATATGCACACACATATAATGTGTACTATAGACAAACACAGTCGAAACATTCAACACAGTGTGTACATACATACATTAAGCACTAGACATTAAACACCAAACAGAGTGTACACGTTCTGCATAATGGAAACAAGGTGTGCAATAAAATATGCTAAGGTGCAGCAGAGTGGACGTAGTCTGTGTGTATGGACTAGGTGAGATTCTTATTGATGTTGACGCCGAGGAACTTGAAACTGCTGACCCACTCCACAGGTGTCTTGCCGATAGTGATGGGTGTGTGTTCTCATCTCTGTCTCCTAAAATCTACCACCAGCTCCTTGGTCTTGTCAGTGTTGAGTGAGAGGTGGTTCTCCTGACACTATTTAGTCTGGGTGCTTACCTCCTCTCTGTAGGTTGTCTCATAGTTGTCGGTGATCAGGCTTATGACAGTTTTGTCATCAGCAAACTTGACAATCACATTGGAGCTGTGTGTGGCTATACAGTCGTGTGTATACAGGGAACACAGGAGTGGGCTGATAACACAGCCCTGAGGGGCACCAGTTTTGAGGGTCAGCAGGGATGATGTGTTGTTGCCCATTCTGACCACCTGACTTCTACCTGTTTGTGATGCCCTGCCCCATACTTCGTGCATCGTTGGTGTTGAGTTGATCCTCCACCTTGTTTTTGTTTTGTCTTTTAGCGATTTTGATGGATTTCCTGAGATCGTAACTTGCTTGTTTGCAATCGTCAGCATCTCCGGATTTAAAAGCGGATGTCCGCGTTGATAAGGCTGCTCGAACATCGCTGTTAATCCACAGTTTCTGGTTTGGGTAGATTTGCATTGTTTTTTGGTCCGACCAGATTGGTCCGACCAGAACTGAATGGTCCTGAGGGCGGGGGCTTCCCGTTTCAGTTTCTGCCTATAAGTGGGCAGCAGCAGAATGGAGGACTGATCTGAATATCAGAACGGTGGGTGGGGCAGAGATTTGTAGGCGTCCTGGAAGGGAGAGTAACAGTGGTCCAGTACACGATCACCATGAGTGTTAATGGTGATGTGTTGACAGTACTTTGGTGCTATTGTCCTGAAGTTTGCTCTGTTAAAGTCCCCCAAAACAATAAACGCTGCCTCTGGGTGCACGGTTTCCTGCTTACTTATATTCCTGTACAGATCCTTGAGTGCCTGTTCTGTGTTGGCTTGTGGTCCGGTTTTCGGTTCACGACGAAGGCACCTATGTTCAGAACTGTTAGCCTGTCGTAAACAGTCAAACAAACAACCTCCAAAACATAGGACAACAACAAACAAACAAGTAAAACAATGGAGTTTGTACGAAGCTCACAACATGGCGGCCATGCTCGGAGCCATCTTGGATCATATCCAAGTGAAGTGACGTGTTGCCAAGTATGGTATCTATACTTAGAATTTGTGCTCCGTATTTCAACCATCCCAGTTTACACAGACAATCTCAACACACACACACACACACACACACACACACACTGTGTACACATACCCAGAGCAGTCGGCAGCCATGATGCGGCACCTGGAGAGCAGTGTCTGAGAATAAATGCACACACACCATTTAAACTGAACAGAGATAACATCCCCGAATTCAATAACATTGCCTTTAACTTACATTAAGTATTATGACACACTGTTTTACTAATTATGGTTTTTAAGCTGCTTTGATGCAATGTATTTTGTCTAAAGCGCTATATAAATAAAGGTGACATTGAAATTGGCGGCCCTGCAGTGTTTCCAATGATACCTCCCAGGTAGATCAGGGTATGAAGATGAAGATTCTGAACTGAAACAACACCGGTGTACCATAGGGCTCAGTTCTTGGACCGTTGCTCTTCTCAACTACACGACATAATTGGATCCGTCATTTGAAAGCGTTACTATGATGTGCCTCGAAACCGACCCGAGTTGAACTCCTGCCCGTGAAACAGTTGCTGGCGACCAATGGGCTAGGATACTACAGCATCGCAACGATACCTGAATCCTTCTGTAGCCAGTGTGCCATGTGCTCCTTGGAATCTGATTCTGTAGCCAAAGCTGTAGTGGTATCATATGCATCCATCCAAGGGGCCAAGGATGCCATATGTCCCTGGAGCCTCTTGAATGTTTCCAGAGGGACCACTGTGCGCTTCTCAGGGTGGAATTGAAAACCCAAACGAACTAGGTGCCTGAGCTCGAGGTCCCTGCGTATACTGAGCTCTGGTAAGTGACCCAAGACGAACAAAAAAGTAGGTAGTTCAGGATCCGCACTCTGCACTCCCTGAGGGGTTCTATGGCGTCCTTCACATCTGTTGCCACGAACCATTTCTAATTCCGTGAGGAAGTCAGGATGCGTTGCTGTATCAGCAATTTGAATGCCAATCTGTGTAGATATTTGTTAAGAGCGTGCCGATATAGAATGGGGCGCAACCCTCCGCCTTTCCTGGGTATGATGAAGTATGGGCTGTAGAAGCCTGAGACATCTCGTTGGTGGTACAGGTTTGATCGCACCTTTCGCCATAATTGTGGCGGCCTCGGCCTGAATAAAGGACGCTTCGAACCGAGGAAAAGAGAGCTTGGGCATGTGTCTGGCAAACTGGATCGCATAACTGAGACAATTTAGCCTCTCTAGCCACAGAGACGGGGAGCAACGACATAACCACTTCGGCCACCTGATCTCCATCCTTGATATGCCTGTTAAACTGTGCGCCCACTGTTGGACATATGCTCTTATAGTAACCTCTGGGAATAAAATTGCAGAAACACACAGGATAGTAGCTCGAGGGGACAATTCTCTGCACTGCATCGTCAAACCAACAATGTTATTGACACCAGACACATATATCTAGGTTCCGAAGAACAAAAGGCAAGGCATGATCTCTTCCCTCCCCTTTTTAGCTGTAATCGTGGGCGGGGACATGATTGATTTGTTTGCCAAATTAACTGTACTTTTCTGTAGGCTCAGACATAATAGGTGTGTGTGTGTGTGTGTGTGTTTGTGTGCATGTGTGTGTGCGCGTGTGCTTGTCTGCGTGTGTATGTGTGTGCATTTGTGTGTGAAGGCTGCCCAGTCGCTTCTTGTGTAGTGTTCCTTCAAATGCCTTTGAGAATCTTGGAGAAACAGATTCTCTGACGCTCATACAGAACATCAACATGGTCTGCAACGGAACAGAAGATCTGCAGGTATTTATAGAATCTGTTAATGAATCAGTCCGACACTGTGCAGCGGTGACTCATATGCCCTCATCCCCTTTGTTTCAGATCACAACGGCTCTTACTGCCAATCTTCCTTCCATCACCTCAGCATCCATCCAGTTGCTAGGCAGTCAGAGCGTCGGCCTGAGCGAGGCTCAGATCATCTCCGCCCCTCCTCAAGCCATTAAAGCTGCTCTTCCTACTCTAAGCATTATCACAGGCTGGAATCAGGGTCAAGCTAATGCCATCGTACAAACTCTCTACAAGTCCGGCTTTTCAGTGAGTCCTCCACTAAACACAATACACAGTGCATCATTGCACAATCAAAACTGAAAATGAATTGAAGTCTGAGAGACTTTGAATTCATCCAGCATCTTTCCTCGTGTGTTCTTCAGATCAGTTTGGGTTCCTCGTTGCTGTCTCTCGGGTCGCTACTCAAAGGTGTACAGTCAAACATCATCTCCAGCATTTCATCCACTGAGCTTCTGACCATATCCACCAACCCCACATTCATCACCAACATCCTCTTAGCGCCGTCTATCGTGCAACACGCTTACGTCAAGAAGGTATGAATGAGCTCAGAAACTGACGGATGGGCTGGTTTGTCTTTGTTTCTTCATTAAAGATTTTTCTCCTTTCCAGCTTGTGTCCATCGATGAATCTAAAGTTGTTCAGAATGTTCCGGTTATGTTGGTTGGCTCAATCCCGAGAGTGTTGTTAGTGTCTCAAGATTCGGTGAATGTTGCCATGATGAACCACAACCACTGGACACATGATCAGGTAAAAAAGATTCTTAAGATCTCTTTGTCATTTGATTTGTACCTGTTTGAAGAAGCTGGAAGAACAAGAATCTTTCCTGTTGCTCAGTGGTTAAAGCATGGTGCTAACAATGCCAAAGACATGGGTTTGATCCCAGGGATTGCACATAGTCAAAAATCAAATCTAACATTTTAAGTTAGGTGGATAAAATCTCTGCTTAATACAAAAATGTACATGTAAATGTACCAAACGAACCACACCCATTTTAATGTCAAATTTAACCTTGTGAATCTAATTGAAAAAGATTTTGTGATGCATCAAGTTTTGCTTATATTTGTTGTTATCAGGTTTAATTTCTCTATGTTTGTGGTTTAGGCGGTGGTGCTGTTTCGTTCTGTGGCTGGTGTCCGTGAGAATACTGAGGAGTACGTTTTTAAGAGATTGTGTTTCTGATAAAGTTGTGATTTCAGTTGTGTGTGATGTATTCAATTGTGTCTCTAGGCTGTCGGAGTCGGTGCTGCAGGGTTTCACCTGCACTTCAGCACAGACAATGAACGAGCAGAAGGTTAAGGAGCTTGTGAAAGCGTGCAGACTTCGACCCGGCCGTAAGAAGATTCAGCTGAAAGAGAGTCAGGTACACAAACACACACACACTCTAATCGCAATGTTCCTCTAGCTTTAGTGTTTTCTCTAATTCTTTGTTACTGTACCCTATAGTTGACGTGCATGTACAATTATGTAAAAAACGACATCTTGCCAAGTTTCACAGATCTGCCACCAGACATGCTTCAGTACTACAGGTGAGACACACACAAATATGATTCTAATGAATTTGTTTAAGAGACACTCGTGTGTTGTGTTCTTTGTGTTGATTTGTGTTGTGTTGTTTTGTTTTTTACTTTATCTGTGTACAGTTTTAATGCTTCTTTGTTTCTTGACATAGTTTTGTGTTATTTTGTTTGTTTCTATTTCTTCTGCGTGCTGTTTCAGTTGTTTCATTTGTTTCTATATCATCAGTGTATCGTTTTGTTTGTTTGTTTGTTTTTTTCTTCATTTGTGTGTTTTGTTTTGTTTGTTTCTGTGTTTCTGTCTTCACATTTGTGTTGTTTTGTTTGTTTCTGTGTTTCTGTCTTCACATTTGTGTTGTTTTGTTTGTTTGTCTCTTCACCTGTATGTTGTTTTATTTACTTGTCAGCTATGAGAAGGTGGAGAGGACAAAATGCAGAAAATATTTTAGCGCTATGGGCAGTGCGGATTTCTCTATTCCCTCCAGTATACTCAACAAGAAGAAAACTCTGTTCAACAATGCTCGTAACTGTCTGGTCAGTAGAGTTCACAAAACAGCACACATGTAGAGTCATGTGATGTTGATTTATGTGTCTGTGTGTTATGTGTGTGTGTGTGCGTGTGTGTGTGTGTGTTGTAGAATATATCAGGTCAGACTCTGAGTAGAGAACATGTGGAGGTTCTGGGTAACATGGCATGCATGCTAGAGCCGGAGTACATCCAGAACTCTCATCCAATCATCATTGAGAGTTTGAAAACCTGTGGCGATCTGTCAGGCGCTCAAATCACTGCTGTGGAAACACTGCTGCTCTCTGGAAATACTCCATATGGGTGAGAAACACTTAAAGTTTAATTGTAAATAAATCTATATTTATATGGGCATGCATAAAAGTATTATATTTGTTTTGATTGTAAGACTTTAACATTATTTATTAAAAAGGGTCATATTAAGATTAACACTATTTTGTGTTTGCATTAAGAATTTTATATAATTATGGAAAATATAACACAGCCTCTCATGACATCAAATGAAGATCCCATTTACAGTCTAAATAACAATTTTTCAGATCCAAGTGAGAAAAGAACTTCAGTGTGTTGAGCTTCACATGTCATGAATAGCAGATGAATGTGATGTGTGTTTTGATTTCAGAGATTTATCTTCCTGGGATCAGCAGACGCTGGAACGTCTGGATACTCTACCTCTGTACTTCACAGATTCATTCTGGAAGCTTTTCAATGCAGTATGAAAATCTCTTCTCTTGTCTATTCTCAAGTCTTACCCTGTTTTCCTCCTTCATTCTTCTAAAGCATGAATGGGATGTGTGTTTGTGTTACAGTCTGTGAAGAGGAGTTATTTGAAAGTCTTTATGCCATTCCTGAAGGGCAGAAACACAGAGAAACATAAACTGAAGACACTCTTTAAAAACTCTAACTCTGAGTTAAATGCTCGAAGCAGAATGACACGTTCAGCAGGTAGAAACACACAAGTGGTGATAGATGAATTTAGAGCCTGTGGAAAGGGGTACAGTGTTGTTTTGATGGTTTGTTTGTGTTTTGATGTAAGGATGCACTTTGGGTAACATCACTGAAGCCATCATTGCCGATGCCTCTTTTCCGTTCGGCTACACCGCTGCTCAGTTTGACGAGTGTCTCAACTCCATAATCCTCAAAAATAACCTGGCTGCCGTCACAGACAAAGTGGATGACAGTGATTTCCAAAGAATCATTTTAAACAAACTGAAACAGGTGATTGTAACGTGACGTTCTGTGCAGATTGTTATGTGTAAGGGTTCTAGTTGTGTAACAGCGATATGTGACAGGTATATCCTGAGGGTCTGGAGGATAGCGTGCTGATGGTTTTGGTGGCAGTTTCACGCCAGGCCACAGTAGATGAAATCAGAACATGGAATATCACAAAAATCGATACCCTGACAGCCCTGATGGACCAAAGATATGGAGACTGGGACAGAGAGAAGGTCTGTGTGTGTAAAAAAGAAAAATAAGTTTAACTTAGTAACCAAATTATAGCACTTGTTCACCTATTGTTATCTCTGCTTTTAACCGCTTAATTGTCTCATGGATTCTTTGTAAGTTGCTTTGGATAAATGCGTCTACTAAATGCTTAATGTTAACATAAATTTAAACATGTATGCTTGTGCATACATTTGTTGTCCAGAGACCGTGTGTTGATGATGATGATGATGATGATGATGATAATATCGTTGTTGTTTTGTAGAGTAAAGAGGTGATAATGAGATATCTGAGTGTGAACAGTCATAAATTAGGCACAGATGAACTGAATGCCATACTGTCAAACCTCTGCACACTGAACGTGTCGACACTTCAGAGCATCACTGCAGACAGCCTGAGGTACAACACAAACACACTCACTCACTCACCCACACACACACAGACATGCATTCATAAACAAAGATTTGAATCAAAGATTTATTCAAATTTACTCATAAACAAGCATTCAGTTGTAAATGTATTTATTCATAAACTCATTTCAATGTTTGTTTATTTCTCTTCATGTGTAGGAACTCAAATGTTCCAGATCTTTCCTCATGTACATTTGAGCAGAAATCAATTCTGTACAACACAGCAAGAACTTCCTTCAGCACTAGACGCGAAAACCAGCTTGCTTACTCACACCTCATTAGCCCTTTCCTGGGTAACACACCCCTAAAGCAGTCTATCACCTGTCAATATATATCTAAAAAATATTGTCTTTTGTGCATCAATTTTGCTATCCTGATGTGTTAATGTGTGTACGCGTGCAGGTGGAGCTTCTGCTGAGGACATAAGAGCTCTGGCTTCTGAGAACATCACCATTGACATCACTGCCTTCAGAAGTCTTGCCATACCCATCGTCAAGGTAACACATACACGGATAGATTAATTTACATGTTACTGAGAATCAATGCATGTTATTTGACTCTGTGTGTTTGTAGAGTCTAAATGTGGCTGATGTTCGAGCTCTGATGGGAATAGCCGTTGCAGATCTGAAGCTGTTTGAAAATGACACTGTGGTTCAGGCCTGGATCTCCTCACAGCTACAGTCTCAGTTAGATCTGTTGAATCTGAACCTGAAGGGTGGCCGGGCCGACTCGCTCACACCCAAACCCATCAGCTTCAAACCTACCAACGGCCAAACAGACAGCGTTACACAATCCACAATTCAACCATCTTCAAGCACTGCACACGGTGAGACACAACCAATGAGATTTATGGAGAACATTAAAACTTTACAGTATGAGAATATTCTATCTGTGTTTTTCAGGTTCTGCCTCAACGCTGCAGCTCACTTCAGGAGTTTGGTTCATCGCGTCCTGTGTCTGGCTTCTGAATTCATGTGATACATAATCAACATCACAAATCAATCAGATCTGAAACTAATCATAACAATATTAATTTAGATAAGAGCTGTCAGTAATTAAGATCAATGTTAGAAATCACAAATATATTAAAACACGTGTCATATAATTTTCGTTATTATCTTTATGGGAGTTACTTTTGAATAAATAAACTGAAAAAAGTGTAATATTTTTCAGTTGTTTAAAGACTTTTAAATAAATTTGATTTCTTGGGTTAAGTTGTTTGTTTACAATGTTTTGTTTTATGAATGTAAATCAAATAAATTAATAAGAAGCCATTCATAAATTAAGAATCTTTGTTTCATTTGCGTGTGCGCATATGAGTGTGCGTGTGCACGTGCATGTGTGTGTGCATATGCATATGCACGTGTGCGTGTGTGTGAGAAGTGAATTTAACATTAACATGTGTGTGGTTGTGCCAAACATCAGGGCTCTTATTCCTGAAAATCTGAGTGCATGGTATTGTTCCTAGTGTTTCTAAGAATATTCTTGGAAAGAAAAGTCATAGTAAAGAAAAAAGTAATTTTTTAAGAATCTTAAAAATGCTACTAAGGTCAACATTGCTGGATCAGCAAAGAGGACTTTTAAGAGGCCTAAGAGTTTTTTAAGCATATGACACAATGGGTGTCCCTTCATTACTCCACTACCTGGGCTTACAGTAGACACTGTTCATCTTTCCAGTTGGGCTTTCTCATCCTTTGTTTGACTACATGTTTGCTGTGATCAAATCAACTTTCAAACCCCACTTCAATTGACATACAAGTAGTCTGTGTATTTGGAAGGAGTTCAGCATTTCTCTTATTAAGCATGTCAGATACCTTAAATAGGGAATTAATATAATAATAAACACACCATCACACATATTGTAAATATTTACATTCATATATTATTATTTAATCATACACACAGTTTTATATGGTAAGAAACTGGTGTGTGGTTGATGTTTTGGTCACTTTTGAATATTGGTGGTGCTTTCACTCGTGGTAACATGATATGGAATCAAAAACCCACATATGTGTCTCCGGTAGTTAAGCTTACCCGGATTGGCACATTAATTCCAGACCAAGATGGCGGCGCAAACACATCGCAGGCTCAGTGTCTCTCCAGTTGTTTTTGCAATTTTGCCGATTTATTCCTTCTCATTTTGGGTCTGTTCGTACAGAACAGCTCTGATTATACATCCTACACCCAACAGGAGCTTTTGGATATCGGTAGAGACTTTTCAAACAGTTTTCATCCCTAAGATTGCCAGGACACACAAGGCTAAACACTCTACCCGGCCCATATGGAAGTGCTCGCAGGCGCACAGACATTGACACTTATACCTCCTCCATATTGGATGACGTCAACAACACCATTGAGAATGTAACAACAAAAAAAAACAAATTACAACATAACCTAATCAGAAGCCATGGATGAACAAGGAGGTGCGACATCTGCTGAAAGCCTGCAACACCGTCTTCAGGTCAGATGAAACTCAGGCCTACAGCACATCCAGGGCGAATCTGAAAAAGGGCATCAAGAAGGCCAAGTACTGCTACAACCTGAAGGTAGAGGATCACTTCTCTAACTCTGACTCCCGACGCATGGGACACGGCATCCAGACCATCACTGACTACAAGTCCAGCAACACCACTACAACGGTCACGGACGTCTCCTTTCTAAACGAGCTTTCTAAATCATCACCTGCACTGAGCCGGATCACACACGTAAGGCTGCTGGCCCGGATGGTATTCTTGGACGAGTGCTTAGGGCATGTGCTGAGCAGCTTGCAGGGGTCTTCACAGACATTTTCAATCTGTCCCTCATCCAAGCAACTGTGCCAACATGCTTTAAGTCCACATCCATCGTGCCAGTGCCGAAGCACTCCTCCCCAATGTGCCTGAACGACTATCGCCCGTAGCACTCACACCCATCATCATGAAGTGCTTCGAGCGACTTGTCCTAGTACACCTCAAAGACTGCCTCCCACCTACACTGGACCCACACCAATTTGCCTACTGCAGAAATAGGAGCACAGAGCACGCAGTATGCACAGTTCTGCACTCTGCACTCACACACTTGGACAATAACAACACTTATGTACGGATGTTGTTTGTTTACTTCAGTTCAGCCTTCAAGCTGACCACTAAACTCGGAGACCTGGACATTAACACCTCTCTCTGTAGCTGGATTATGGACTTTCTGACCAACAAGCCTCAGCATATTAGGTCAAGCCACACCCACTCCATCACATCACACTTAACACCGGCATACTACAGGGTTGCGTGCTAAGCCCATTCCTGTACTCCCTTTACACCCATGTCTGCAAGCCCGTGCATCGATCCAACTCCATCATTAAGTTTGCTGACGACACCACGGTGATTGGCCTCATCAGTGACAACGATAAGACTGCCTACAGGGAAGAGGTACAGCATCTGGCAACATTGTGCACTGACAATAACCTACTTCTGAACACCACCAAAACCAAGGAGCTCATTGTGGAGTTCAGGAAGCAGAAGGGACACATGCATGACCCAATCCACATTAATGGGATGGTTGTTGAGCGTGTCTCCAGCTTCAAGTTCCTGGGAACCACCATCTCTGAGAACCTGTACTGGAACTCTAACACCTCAACCCTGGTCAAAAAGGCTCACCAGCGCCTCTTCTCCTCAGGACACTGATGAAGAACCAGCTGTCTTTAGCCATCCTGGTAAACTTTTACAGGTGTGCGTTTGAGAGCATCCTGATCAGCTGTATCACAGCCTGGTATGAGAACTGCTCTGTGGCTGACCATAAAGTGCTGCAGAGGGTGGTGAAAACAACACTTTCTGCTATTGCGGACATCCAGAGGAAACACTGTCTTCGTCAAGCTTGCAGCATCCTCAAGGACTCGTCTCACCCTGACCAAAGACTGTTCACCCTCCTGCCCTCCGGGAGGCGCTTCAGGAGCCTCTGGACAAGGAGAACAAGACTAAGGGACAGCTTTTTCCCTAAAGCTGTCTCCTTACTGAAATCTTCCCTCTGACACCCCTAAACCCCCCCCCCACCTTACACTCAGACTCCTCCCCCCTCTACAACACTACACCTGCTTAATACTTATTTATTTTAAATATTCATAATAATAACCAGCTGCTACATACAAAACTGTCTGTTCATTCAGTAACACTGGACCATCCATTTTCAAACTTTAATATTCCAAATGAACTTTACCATCCACTACAATACTGTAAATTATGTTCATAGTTCTGTCTATAGTGTACATACACTTTTATATAATGTATAGTATGTTCATAGCACACCTGCCTCTATATCTACTTCGTATATTTAACCTGTATATTAGATATTACATATATATTCTGTACTTATTGCTTATTGCACTTCTGGTTAGATGCTAACTGCATTTCGTTGCCTTGTATCTTACATGTGCAATGACAATAAAGTTGGATCTATTCTAATCTAATCTATTGAAAGCAGGCAGCAAGTAGGTTTGGTGTGTCTGTATCAGCCAGAGCATAGAGACGCTACCAGGAAACCGGGCAGTACATCAGGAGATGCCAAGAGGCCATAGGAGGGCAGCAATTCTGCAGCAGAACCACTAACTCTGCCTTTGTGTGATGAGGAACAATAGGAGCACTGCCAGAGCCCTGCAAAATGACCTCCAGCAGGCCACAAATGTGCATCTGTCTGCTTAAACGGTCAGAAACAGACTCCATGAGGGTGGGATGAGGGCCCGACATCTACAGGTGGGGGTTGTGCTTACAGCCCAGCACCATGCAGGATGTTTGGCATTTGCCAGAGAACACCAAAATTGGTAATTTAGCCACTGGTGCCCCAAGCTCTTGACAGATGAAAGCAGGTTTAGTTGCAAAGGATTGGGGAGCATGTGGCCGAAATCTGCCTTGTGCCAAATACATGAAAGTAATAGTTACAACCCGAAAAGGTCTCCAAAAACCATTTCCTTCCGGAAAGCCACACTGGGATACTTTCAGAGATATTGACCAGCCAGGGAACACCGTTCATGTCAAGCAGGCTAATGGTGGACCTTGCTCATCTTCTTAAAGTGAAGCAGCTCAAGTGCAGCGTGTATCACCCACAGACCAACGGCTTGGAGGAACATTTTTACCAAATGCTAAAACTGCTAAAACAAACATCTCATCGAGACCAAACAAGCTCAGCAAAGGCACTTCTACTGCTCAGCCCAACACAATTTCAGCAGCTTATGGATATTCCTCTCAGTCCCCATAAGTCATTCGCTGCAGCCTACATTGACGATATGGTCATCAACTCAAAGTGTTGGGAGGGCCACCTCGACCCTCTGGGTAGAGTGCTAACATATATACGGAAGGCCAGCCTTACCGGCAACCCCAAGAAATGTCATTTTTCTCTATCAGAAGCAAAATACCTAGGGTTTCAAGTAGAAAAAGGGCTCAGCATGCCACAGGCAAAGAAGGTCGCTGCCATCCAGAGGTTGTGGGTGAAAAAATTATGGAACCTCTGTGACAAGCCCAAGACTTCAACTGCCCTTTCCTTGTCACTTTTTTAATAACTCGTAGTGTTTGTTGAAAAAGTAAACTCTTGAGTTAAGGACCTCAAAAAAGCTAACTAGAGTCGGGTTTTAGCACACCTAGAGTATTGTAAAAAAAAAATACCACTACAGCTACTTTGACTTTAAAAAACCCCAAATATCTTTGAAGTTTGCTCTGCACATGAAAAACCTCTTATGTGAGACAAACTTGCCAAAATAAACTTAAAGAGGATCTAATATCAAGAATTGTTGATTTACAAGAAACCGACAAGGGTTACAAACTTATTTCAACTTTAGAAATTCCCCAATCTACAGTTAGGCAAACAATCTTGATATTTTGGTACTGTTGCTAATCTACCAAGAAGTGGGTGCCGGTCAAAATCATTGGAACTTGCTTACAACTCTGTTCATGAGTCCAAAATACATTGAACGCTGAACAAGCAGGGTATCCACAGAACTACACCACAAAGTGAAGTGACTGGACATACTACCACAATACTCAGAATTCGTGCCCTGAGTTTAACCCATCCAGAGTGCACACACACATTAGTGAAAAAACACACACAGCAGTGAACATACACAATTGGGGACGATGAATTCTCAAATATTTCAGACAATTCTTCTGATATACAGTTTGATGGCTTCAGAAAAACAAAATCCAAATTTTGGAGTCTAAGTCATTGCCGAGACCTAAACCCAGTAAAGATGTTATGAATTGACCATACATATGAGACGTTATAAGAATATGAAAAATTTTAAACAATTCAGGAAGAATAGGATAAAAATCCTCCCAACAATGTACAGGCCTGATCCACAGCTACAGAAAGAGCCTGCTGTCATGACAGACACGGAGACTCAAATGCGGAAAAAGGATTTATTTCAAAAACAAAAACGGACAGGGCTGCGACACAAAATAAGAGTTCAAGACCCAAAATAGTCCAAAAAATTACCTCCACCCTGGAGGCTGCGGGACAAGACAGTCAACCGCTTGCGCTGCTACTCCGATCCCGGGGTAATGCCAGCCCTGGGGAATGCCCGGCGCGCAGAGCGTCCCCAGCCTGTGACGATCAGTAAACACACGGGGAGAGTTCTCGACCCCGCACGAACTTAATCCAAAAATAAGTAGATTCCAAAGGCTTCTCGATCCAGGGCAGGGAGACCGCAAAAACTAAGGGCAAAAATAGATCAAAACAAAAGCTCCCATTTCATTTCATGGCAATTTTATTTAGAAAACAATGAAATTCTAAATGGTTTACATATTTTTCTGGCCATTGTATGTATAGACAACCGTGTTATCTTTATTAATATATGCTATGTATTATACGGCTGGGTCCCCTTACTATCATTAAATCTTTTCCATGCTCAAATTTGCTCTTAGATTGGTCCTGAACAACCCTTAAGTTATGGCTTTAACATTGGAATTTTACGCTAAATTGGGAGCTTTTTGAAAGGGTTTTAAAAAGCTTTAAGAATACTGGTCAAGATGTGTGTGTAGCGCATAACTTCAGGTGAAGTGTGTCTGACCTGATCTCAATCTGGTTTCAGTCACTGATTGTGTGTGGTGTACATGTGTTATTTTGTGACCAGAAGACTGACAACAGAGGTCTGTGTGTTTGACTATTTCATAGATTATCCGTTGTGGCATTCCATGTTGTATGGTTTGGTATGTGTTTAAACAAAGGTTGATAGACAAATACTTGTGCGGTATAACGCAACCGTGCCTGATATATTAACTATTACCTGTGACCTACATCACACTTTCCTGTGGGTGGAGTCTGCACGACTGACACTGTAGGTGGGCTGTGAGACAGATCTCAGTAACATGTTGTCACGGAGAGAATCACATCTGACAGGTAAAGGGTGATCTGGTTCTGATGGAAGTTTTGTGTGTTCATGAGTAAAACTGGGGGTTGACATTATGGTATGCTTGTGTGCAATATTGTTCTGTATAGTTATAGATTGAAAGATCTGAATTCCTTCAAAACAACCTTTATGTTTTTGAGTATTTCCTGAAGATGATGAATTGAGGATACAGTCATACAGCACACATGTGTTGTATCTAATTTCTTATTCCTATTATTCTTGTTCTTTACTGTTTCGATTTAGCTATTAGATTTGATCATTAGAATATTGGTTATTCTGTTCTATATTACTTTTCTTAGGGTTTTCCGTCATAAGTTATACGGTGCATCTGTATTGTCCTCACAAATAGTTATGAGTGTTGTTAGGTTTCAGTCTGAATATTCTTCATAAAGTCATGAGACATTGTTGTGATGCTGTCCTTGCTCTTGATTCTGGTTCATAACACCTAAAGATTACGATTCTAGTCTGTGGAGTTAGAATGAGCTGGACGAAGCTGGACCGAGTCGGAGCTCATGACGGAGTGTCAATGGGCCAGAATCAGCATCTCAATGCAACGATTTTCTTACCGAATATAAACTGCTCATTTTAATACAACATTACTTTACTCTTGTCTGCTGTTCTTTACCGTGGAAAAAGATTTACTTGCCATTGTGAAATTTATTTTGTAGTACAAATACAGAATTTGCTAGCTGGCATTTTAGCTAATGTGAATACCTCACATATAGAATGTTACATCAAAAGCAAGAAGGTATAAAGACGGAACTAAACTTTTTAAGAAGTGTTTGGGAATTTCACTTTATAACATTCTTATAAACTCTTCTTGTGAACAGTGTTTGTGCTTTGTGACGGACGCTCTGTGTGTTAACTGAATGTTCCCAAACGGCTGTTTGGTGTTTTTGATTACTTTCTCAGTAACTTTGTAATGATCTTAATGTGCTTAATAGATCTTGAGATGTCCTGGATATTTTCTGACTTTAAGATGGGCTCAGGTCTTCACTGTTGAATGTTTTATTAATGTATCAGGGTTATTGAGGACTGAGTTCCCTAATTGATTTTCATCTCTACGTCGATCCTCTTGACTTTAATATCTCTTTTCTGGTTTATAGTCTTCTACACAACAAAGACATCTATACTTAAGGATACCTGGATGATTTATAAACTAATATCAATTTGTCTGTAAGGTGTTTTCTTTTTGAAAAGAGAGTGTCTGAGGAACATACACGTTCTTTGTGGTTTGCTGAATCATCTCACGCGACCGGTTTGACCAGAAACACTTTTCAGTGTCTTTGTTGTGTTCTTTTGTGGTATGTTAGATATGTGTGTAAGAGAATATAGTCGTCTTTGTGTTTGAAATCCCACATGACACATCATCGCCTACAATCTTAACAAAGTGTCATAAACGCATTCATCACATTCACCACATGAAATACTTATTTATTGTTTTCCAGCACATTGTTCTCTTTTTAATGGCCATTTCTTTAATGGTTATTACATTTATATATATATATATATATATATATATATATATATATATATATATATAGATAATTCAACTTTTATATCATTTAAAAGACTTATAAAGTTTCAGAGATCTGACACATGTCTCAAGTAGAAGAGATCTCAGAAATTTCTCAAACTGAGCTCAGATTTGTCAAGTCAAAAGTCAATATTAATAAA
>CM065674.1:13242210-13249642 GCA_033220385.1 Triplophysa yarkandensis
CTCTTTGCTGACCTCCATAACAGACAAAGAGCCCCTCAGAACTTCTGAAGCTCTGCGTGCATTCCAAGTAAAGACGCAGGGAGCATACTGGACACAGAACAGAAGGGGGTTGGGTCTTCCTCCCCTGTGGGGACCGCCTGCAGGCTCACTACCTGATCCCAGAAGGGAGTGGTAGGAACCTTGGGCACGTAGCCGGACCGGGGTCTCAGGATAACGTGAGAGTAGGCCGATCCGAACTCTAGGTACTTGCTGGATGTGGAGAATGCTTGTAGGTCCCCTACCCTCTTGATTGAAGCTAGCGCCGTCTTAATCATTAGAAGAGGAAGGTCAGCCTCTCCGAGGGGCTCGAAGGGAGGCTCGTAAAGGCCTGCAAAGACCAAATTGAGATCCCAAGAGGGGATGGAGCGAGGTCGCGGGGGATTCACCAGGCTATGCTTTCCAAGAGACTTCCCTTTCACCAGCTCATGGTGTGCGGCAATAGCGGCAACATAAACCTTGAGCGTGGATGGCGAAAGGTTTCTCTCTAGTTTCTCCTCGAGGAAGTTTGAGAAAGCACAAATGCTCGGTTGGTGGAAAACAGCGATTCAAAATTCATTGTCATTGGTCAAATACTAGCACACTGCATTCCAGCCCTGCAAGGAGGCATCTTATGTTACTACAACGAGTCTCGAAACCTGCCCAAGAGAAACTCCCACTCGTAAAAAGGCCCTGGAGAACCAAGGGGCTAGGGTGCGCTGTCACTGAGGCGTGATGGCAATCCTACTGATGCCTGTGCGCCATGCCCTCCTCGGCATGAAGCAATCGCGTGTTCATCAACGATAGTGGGATTACCCCAGTCAAAGTCGCCATATAGCCCAGGAAACTGCTCGACCCTCGAAAGCAAAGCGTAAAAACAGTCTGTGTCAAGGGGAGTATCAAGACTTGGAAGTACGCGTCCTTCAGGTCGATTGCCTCTAACTAGGGATGAGCGAGTACAGCATTATCTGTGTCTGTTAACAATATGAATTATCTGTATCTGTAGCTGTACTCTGACTTTTCCAGGGGTTTTTACCGTTTTTTAGCCCTATCTCCCAGACCCCTCCCGGTTTGTTATTTCTCCCGGGAAACTCCCATAATCTGCATGGCCAAACGTAAACTCCTTTATGAAGAATTGGAACAATGTGTTTGTCTAATGTGTTACCAGATTGTATTAAATGCATTATATTCACACAACCCACACACAATATACAATTTCAACCACATTTTTACCTTCACTCTCTCTCTCTCTCTCTCTCTCTCTCTCTCTCTCTCTCAGTCTCTCTCTCTCTCTCTCTCTGGTCTCTCTCACTCTCTCTCTCTCTCTCTATCTCTCTCTCTCTGGTCTCTATCAGTCTCTGTCTCTCTCTCTCTCTCTCTCTCTCTCTCTCTCTCTCTCTCTCTCTATCTCTCTCTCTCTCTCTCTCTCTCTCTCTCTCTCTCTCTCTCTCTCTCTCTCTCTCTCTCAGTCTCTCTATCTCTCTCTCTCTCTCTCTCTCTCTGTCTCTCTCTCTCTCTCTCTCTCTCTCTCTCTCTCTCTCTCTCAGTCTCTCTCTCTCTCTCTCTCTCTCTCTCTCTCAGTCTCTCTCTCTCTCTCTCTCAGTCTCTCAGTCTCTCAGTCTCTCTATCTCTCTCTCTCTCTCTCTCTCTCTCTCTCTCTCTCTCTGTCTCTCTCTCTCTCTCTCTCTCTCTCTCTCTCTCTCTCTCTCTCTCTGTCTCTCTCTCTCTCTCTTTCTCTCTCTCTCTCTCTCTCTCTCTCTCTCTGGTCTCTCTCTCTCTGGTCTCTCTCTCCTCTCTCAGTCTCTCTCAGTCTCTCTCTGTCTCTCTCTCTCTCTCTCTCTCTCTCTCTCTCTCTCTCTCTCTCTCTCCTCTCTCCTCTCTCTCTCTATCTCTCTCTCTCTATCTGTCTCTCTCTGTCTCTCTGGTCTTGACAAAGGCTGTAGTACGAAATCTCGGCTATGGATATGGGTTAGATCACTTCTTTTGCCAAAAGAGTCGCCACCTCTCCTAGAAGAACGGAGGAATTGTCTCCTCCTTAGGTGTCTGGCAAACTGGATAGCATAGCCGAGACGGATCGTTCATTTATTCCCACCGTGCCGTTCTGTAAAGCATGGTCCCTGCGTAAGAGTGTGGATAACTGTTGTGCCAATGATGTGACACAACGTCGGGTCTCATCTTCCGAGGCTGTTGATGATGGGAAGGCGTTGCTCTTCTCCGGGTCGCCGCCTGACAAGCCGGTGTGGGCGTTTGGGAGGGGCGGGGCTGCATTGGAGCAGACTGCATACAGGACCTTGACGGCACGAAGGCGGCTGGATCGCGGCGGGAGAGGGTATATTTAATAGCCTTTGTCTGCTTCTGCACGGCCAAGTCACGACCTTCTCGATGTCCTTAGAGGGCCAGGTCCGTCACTGTGCGCAGCTCCTGCAAAACTGCAGGGTCGGAACTTCCTTTGTTTAGCTCCTTGAGTGCCTTGGCCTGGTGGACCTGCAGGATGGCCATGACATGGAGTGAGGAAGCAGCTTGACCAGCGGTGGTGTAAGCCTTCGACCCGAGGGTGGAGGAGATCTTAAACACCTTGGAGGGGAGCCTTGGTTGATTCCTCAAGGTGGAGGCGGTCTGATGGCAAAAGTGCACCGCAATAGCACACTACCCACAGGGAAGTGAGTGTGGAAGAGCCAGTCTGTCATGATCGCACCGAGAACGAGGCATTCCACGACTTCGTGAGCTCCTCATCCACCTCTGAGAAGAACGGTACTGGGCTGAGCGTGGCTTTGCACCCTGCTCAGACCCAGATACCATGCACCCAACTGCGACGGCCCGGGAAAGCATGGCTGCCATCTCCAGGTCCGGACCAACCTCAGTCTTAACCACTGGATCCTAATCTAGCAGGTCGCCCTGCGATTCTGCGACCGACAACTTGTCCTCATCACACAGAGAATGCATGAAAATGACAGATGGCGTAGCGCCTACCGCAGACGGGGTAGACTAGAATGCCGGGGTGCAGACGTTCCACAAGCAAGAGCCTGACAGTTGACGTCCATAGGTTCCCCTTAATCACCAATCCCTATTGCTGAGGTTTCTGACTGTGCCCTAGCAAGCTAACCAAAGGAAGTAATCCTTTGTAGTGGTAATGGTGGCTCACTCTCCGAAGAAAGAAGCCACCCATGACTGCAACGTCTTTATCGGCATCCTGTGAATGCCGCCTCAATGTGTCGGTGACCCAGACACGTGAGGCAGACATCATGGGTGTCCCCATCTGGAACAAGTCAACCCAGGGAACAGCGGTGTGTCGCGAAGGGGCAACACGCTGTTCATAAATTCTCTTTTAGAGAAGTGATATGATCTCTGGCATCTGCTGAAACACCCAGGGAAGAAACAGTGGAGGGACAGTCCGTTGCAATGCATCGTCACACCAGCAGGAAGGTCGCCCAGCAGTCGATTAAGCTTCAGACCTAGTCATCATCCTTAATGTTCTGAAGAACAAATGGTGATTAATGAGCAAGCCATCTTCCCTATTATACCCGTATGTACAGGGCGGGGAATGACATGCAAATTTCATTCGACAATTTCATTTGCCTTTCAAATTAAAAGTTTATTGTCTATAGGTTCTCAAGTTCAAACCCCATACTGTTGTCTTCGATACAACATTGAGAGACCAACAGAAAGGGCGTTAATGGCCCAGGAGTACACCTTATACTCCATTGTGAGATATGTTTTTACAGAGCTTATCAGCCTCTTCAAATGTGGACTACCATGTGATTCTACAAAAGCCTTGCTCAGAGATATAATCCCTCAAATGAATGCAATGTTAAGTCTTCTTTCCTGTAGGTCAGTAGTTACAGTATGACGCTTACAACACCAGATTCATGTGTTTTGCTAAAACTCATAATAAAATATAATAGTTTAATACAATTTAATCTCCCATATGCGTAAATGTAAATGTATGGGATTTTCAGGTCATTATTCTATTATTCTATTCTTTAGTGACACACACATCTCAGTTGTGTTGTAACTAAAACTTTGTACTCTCTGTTTTGGGGCAGTCAAATTCCACAAAGAAATTCTTCTTGTGTGCTGGGGTCTCGTCATCGCCTGAAGCAGATCATGTTCTACATCTGAAGGGACTCATCAGTGCTGCTCTTGATGTTTACACATTCATGGTACAACACACAAACAAATACACGCCCCACATTCACACACAAACAAATTGCACAAATAAACAAATTGCTACTGTCATTTCATTGTTTGTGTATTTGTGTAAGCAGCGCTCCAGCATGTCGGGTGTCCCGCTCATTGATGTATCAGCAGGTGTGGGGTTGGATGAAGGTCATTTGATCAGGATGTGGCTGGACATCAGACTTTCTCCTCTGCTGTCGTCCATCTCCAGAAACTTCCTAACATGTCTCAGCAACAGAAACTTCAGCTGTAGTGCCTACCAGACTGTGTAGGACAGCGAAGATCATAATTCAACTTAAAAATCTGTTTTACCTCACTTGTTTGTTTATCTGTGATATTTTTGTGTTTATGTATAGTGTAAGAGAGTTGAGTCTGCATTTCTCAAGTCTGGATCCTGTCAGACAAAAATGGATTTATTCTTTCTTCATGTACCCATTTCTCTCTAGAAACACAACGTCAGGTAAGCAACAAATACAAAACATTATAGTAACAAACAGTTGTTGTGTGTAGATTGACATGATATTGTTTTTGTGTTGTTAAGGTTGTGTAGATCCAGAGCTTAGCAGTGAGGAGTGGCTTCTGAAGAACTTTGGCTCATTCTCAGCCATGGCTCAAGTGCGAGACTTCACGTCCATCAACATGTTGTTCAGCGGGGTAACAACATCTCCTCCTTATTCTGTCCTAAAATTCTGCTGATGTTCTGCTGATGTTCGGCTGATGTTCTACTGATGTTCGGCTGATGTTCGGCTGATGTTCTACTGATGTTCGGCTGATGTTCGGCTGATGTTTGGCTGATGTTTGGCTGATGTTCTACTGATGTTCTGCTGATGTTCGGCTGATGTTCGGCTGATGTTTGGCTGATGTTTGGCTGATGTTCTGCTGATGTTTGGCTGATGTTTGGCTGATGTTCGGCTGATGTTCGGCTGATGTTCGGCTGATGTTTGGCTGATGTTTGGCTGATGTTTGGCTGATGTTCGGCTGATGTTCTGCTGATGTTCGGCTGATGTTCGGCTGATGTTTGGCTGATGTTTGGCTGATGTTCGGCTGATGTTCTGCTGATGTTCGGCTGATGTTTGGCTGATGTTTGGCTGATGTTTAGCTGATGTTTGGCTCATGTTTGGCTGATGTTTGGCTGATGTTTGGCTGATGTTCTGCTGATGTTTGGCTGATGTTTAGCTCATGTTTGGCTGATGTTTAGCTCATGTTTGGCTGATTTTCGGCTGATGTTTGGCTGATGTTCTGCTGATGTTTGGCTGATGTTTGCTCATGTTTGGCTCATGTTTGGCTGATGTTCTGCTGATGTTTGGCTGATGTTCGGCTGATGTTCGGCTGATGTTCGGCATGATGTTCGGCTGATGTTCGGCTGATGTTCGGCTGATGTTTGCTGATGTTTAGCTGATGTTTGGCTGATGTTTGGGCTGATGTTTGGCTCATGTTTGGCTGATGTTTGGCTGATGTTTGGCTGATGTTCGGCTGATGTTCGGCTGATGTTCGGCTGATGTTCGGCTGATGTTCGGCTGATGTTTAGCTGATGTTTGGCTGATGTTTGGCTCATGTTTGGCTGATGTTTGGCTGATGTTTGGCTGATGTTTAGCTGATGTTTAGCTGATGTTTGGCTGATGTTTGGCTGATGTTTGGCTGATGTTCTGCTGATGTTTGGCTGATGTTTGGCTCATGTTTGGCTGATGTTCTGCTGATGTTCGGCTGATGTTCGGCTGATGTTCGGCTGATGTTCGGCTCATGTTCGGCTGATGTTTGGCTGATGTTTGGCTGATGTTCGGCTGATGTTCGGCTGATGTTCGGCTGATGTTCGGCTGATGTTCGGCTGATGTTTGGCTGATGTTTAGCTGATGTTTGGCTGATGTTTGGCTCATGTTTGGCTGATGTTTGGCTGATGTTTGGCTGATGTTTAGCTGATGTTTAGCTCATGTTTGGCTGATGTTTGGCTGATGTTCTGCTGATGTTTGGCTGATGTTTGGCTCATGTTTGGCTGATGTTTGGCTGATGTTCTGCTGATGTAGGCTGATGTTTGGCTGATGTTTGGCTCATGTTTGGCTGATGTTTGGCTGATGTTCGGCTGATGTTTGGCTGATGTTCTGCTGATGTTTGGCTGATGTTTAGCTCATGTTTGGCTGATGTTCGGCTGATGTTTGGCTGATGTTCTGCTGATGTTTGGCTGATGTTTGGCTCATGTTTGGCTGATGTTTGGCTGATGTTTGGCTGATGTTCTGCTGATGTTCGGCTGATGTTCGGCTGATGTTCGGCTGATGTTTGGCTGATGTTCTGCTGATGTTCTGCTGATGTTCGGCTGATGTTCGGCTAATGTTCGGCTGATGTTCGGCTGATGTTCGGCTGATGTTCGGCTGATGTTCGGCTGATGTTCGGCTGATGTTTGGCTGATGTTCGGCTGATGTTTGGCTGATGTTTGGCTGATGTTTCCCATTGTCGGCTGATCTTCTCCTGGGGCAGTTGTACCAGCTGGGCATTTGCCCAGTTGGAAGACTAGATTAGACGTAAATACACTTTAAGTTATTTAAGACTTAATCTAACGTCTAGTCAGAATCAGAATCAGAACAAGCTTTATTGTCAGGTGTGCTTACACACACACAAGGAATTTGTTTTGGTTACAGAAGCTTCCAATAAACAATGTAAAATGACTAGACAAGTAACACAGGGAAAGAAAAATGAAAAATAAAATAAATATGTGAGTTAAACACACAGTAATGGAAATGGAATGTCACAGAAGAGCTACGGATGAGTCAAGGATAGGTGTAAAGTGAAAGTTCAAGTTCAAGTTCAGGTCTGCTTTATTGTCAATTCTTCCACATGTACAGAACATACATACAGAGAATCGAAGTTGCGTTACTCTCAGTCCCCCGGTGCATACACATAACACTAAGTAAATAGATAAAAAAATAAAAAAATATACCACTATACAATTAGGGAATTTGAAGAAAGACATAATATCAATAAAATAAAAAATAAGTTTAATAAGAACAAAAAGACAAAGCAGCGCAAGGCACATGGCAGATAGAGTGCAAACCAGTGAACAAACAGTGCAGATAAAAATTTATTTTAGTGCAATAAATAGCTCATAGCTAATACCAGACTGATTTAAAGTGACACAGTGACAAGGGAAAGAGCAGTTAGTTATTTTGTTGAACTGACTGATGAGGTAGTAACATGAATAATACATGAAAAACATGAATAAAACAATAAAAGACAATGGCACGTATGATAA
>CM065674.1:13249750-13254750 GCA_033220385.1 Triplophysa yarkandensis
ACACACAGACTGTGAGTAGAATTTATTCATGATTTATCACTGCAGTTACAGCATGTAAAAGACAGGAATGAAGCACTGTCCTCAACACTGCAGGTGCTGATATCTCTTCGATGTTGTGCCAGTGCATCTTCCCTAAAAGATCCTGAAAGATCCACTGTTGATGTTTTTATGAGGTTCTGCCGATGTTTTATGAGTATCTGCTGTTTTTGTTATGAGGCTTTTCTGAGCTTTATGATGCTTTTCGCTGATGTCGTTATGATGTTCTGCTGATTGATGCACTGCTGATGTTTTTTAATGTTCTTGTTTTCTATCGCAACAGTTAGAAGTTTTGCACCTCTTGAGTAAAGAGCAGAAGGCTGAGCTTCTCCTCCATCCAGAAGTGGCTGGTTTGAGCAACAATTCTCTTAGTCTGGTCTTCCAGAGTTTGCTTTCTTCTCTGAAGCCCTCAGAGAAACTGGACACATTGTTTTACATGAGCAGCGTTTCATCAGCCTCAGTGCAGGATCCTCTCCGACAGGCAAGATAAGCACGTGATGAACATCAAGTGTACCTGAATTCAGTTCTGATGTTAAAGATATCTGTTCTCTGTCTGCAGTCAATGAACAGTTTCATGACGGCGTTTAGACCTGTCGGGAGTTTTGTGCATAACTTTGTGTCCCTAACACAGCAGGTAACAAAAACTCACACAAACATAAAGACTCTTAAGTGTGAAGAACACTATTTGTGATATGTGTATCGTTCACCTTTTCCAGCAAAACCTGAGCGGAATGCGGAGCGCAACGGCAATACAAGCCATTATAAACCTCACACTCGCAGAGATCGCTGCTCCTTTCAAAGAGAACTCAACTGGAGAGCTGCATGTTGTTCAGGACGAGTTTGACCCCACCAATGTTCACGATTGGTTCACACATGTGGTTTCTCCTATACTCAGACGATTCCTTCCAAATCATCAGACAGAAATACCTTCTAACCTTACAGCAGTTTTTCACAATCAGTTGTGAGTCTAGTGAAGTGATCAGGGGTACAGTTGTGAGCAGTTAACAAACGTATGGTCATTTAACTTCACTCTCCATGTTTTTAGTTTCATAGAGACAGGAATAACTGGAGCTCAGAATGAAAGTCAAGATGTGTGTACCGTCAGTATTGATGACCGAACATGTGCAGTAAGTGTAAATTGAACTGGAAACTTCTCCTACTTCTTCTGAAAGTCTGTGACAAGATGTATTTTGTGTTCTAGGTTACTGATTTGGTTGAACACATGTCCAAAATTCTGCACTGCGCTGCCAGCTCAAACCTGACCCTCACAGAGGATACACTCCTAGAGGTTCTTCTGCATCTCTCCCAGAATCTCAATGCTCTACTGCAACAGCTCTCCATGACTGTAAGAACATGACTGTTTTCCAGTTCCACATGGATGAAGGTTTTCTAGTAATCTTAAGAATGAACTTGCTTGTTGCTCTCTCTCAACTGTTTCAGAATTTCAGTGGACAAAAACCCATTTTCGGTGACATGCTGAATCATATAGTTGATGACACCTTCACGCCTCAGAGTCTGCAGGACGTGGCTTTCATAAGATTGTGGTTCCATGTCAAAATGAAGCCTCTTCTCTCTACACTGACTCCAGAATATCTCTCATGTCTTAGTCACAAAGAGTTCAGCTGTCAAACCTTCCAGCAACTGTAAGTCAACTTCTCACACTCTGACTTTTCACCTCCACCCAAGTCTGACCTTTGACCTCCAACCTCACCATACCTCACCCTTAGTCTGACGTGACCATTGATCTCACTTTGACCTCACTTGACCTCTGTCATCTGACTTTTGCTTTATTGTCTTTCCAGTGTCTCAGAGCTCAGTGACCACATCTTTCTGATGTCAGTTGAAGGACCACCGAATGTTTATAATTATTTTATCTTGTCATTTCTGACCAAAATGAATATCTCAGGTATGTCTGTCTACATGCCTTTAAGTGTTTGTCTAAGTGTTCGTTTGTCTTTCATACAGAAAGTGATACAACTGATCAAATTGTTTGTACAGGTGGCTGCAATGCTGAGAGCAGCAGCGTCTGGATGACTCAAAACCTTGGTGAATTTTCGAAGTTTTCCTCATTAATGGAGATTTACCATCTTAACCAAGATTTCAACGCAGTGAGTTGTTTATTTTCTGTACTTCACCTTTTTTAAATACAATTACGTCTCTAATCTTGATGCTCTTTGATTTGATGGGTCTTGAGGTTCATTCTACTCATCCGCTGGTCTTATATTCATCTGAGTGATGTGCCTGTGCTTTGTCTGTGTATTTCAGATCGATGCCTTCACGGTTTTGTCCCCCCATCATATGGCTGAATTGATAGTTGCAGATTTTCCTGGTCTTCCAGAAAAACATGTGGTCATTGATTTGGTTTTTAATTTTATGCTGGTTTCTTCTGAGGAGCGTGGTCTCCTTGAGATGCTGGAACATCTCATTGTGGTCTCTGAAGAGGTCAACACTCCTTTACCAATAAAATGACTGCAGCAAATGAATTCAACTTTTAAGATTTATTTTTGTGTGTTTTCAGAAGCCTCTACAGTGTCCATCATACCAGCAGATGTGAGCAATGCCACAACCTGCTTCTGAAAGAACATATTCAGTTACACTTGCTTTATTCTCTCTCTCTGGCTGATGATGATGATGATGTTGATCTCTCTCTCTCTCTCTCTCTCTCTCTCACTCCTAGTGTTCAAAGGCTAAAAGAGGTTTTTCTACCTCCATACATGATGAAGTCAATCCAAGAGGCAATAGAGCACATGACAAAGTTGGCACCACCTGGTAAACACACACATACATTGAATACATTTTCAGTTACATACCAATACCGTCCTATTGATATAATGAACTTGTTCTGTTCTCTCTCACAGGCTGTTTTTCTCCAACATTTAAGGTAATAAAAACATCACATCTTTAACTGTATATTTGGGAAGTCTTTTTGATGAAGTGGTTGCCGTTGTTAATAGTGTTATATGGATATTTTATTTCATAGTGTATTTCAACTCCAGTCAATGGTGAGTTACCTCAAATCCTAAAATATCACAAATTCAAAATATAACGCAAAATTTTGTTATATTCAGCTTCTCAATTGCATTCACAGAAACCTCGCTTTGTTTTGGAGTAAACAGGTACTTCTTATTCCAGACTTTAAGTAAATGAAAATAAAATGAATTTCAGCTACAGGACAATAAAAAAGATCACTGACTCTTTCTTTGATACAGTTCTGAACTTGATGATGTCATGTCATATTTCATCATGATGAGCATCTCGTGTGATATCACTGTGGAGCAGTATGCTTGTTCTCTGGTAAGATCATCCTTTTGACTTGACAGGTCAAATATGTATGCTTAATGCTGATGGTGTTTACTATGTTGACAGTTGGGCAGCTTCTCTGCAGAAAATCTGGCAGATCTTCTGATGTGTCAGCTCTCGAGCAACATCAGCACTTCCTCAAAAGAAATCTGGAAACTTCTCTTCACCAAAACAAATGATAGTCTAGATCAAGCCCTCATCATCTTCTCCAGAAGGACAGAACATCTGGTAAATAATTCTGCTGAAACTCTTCCCCTTCATATACTGAACATCCAGGAGAAATGATTTTGTGTCATTACATCATCAGTCTCAGCCAATCAAAAGCGAGTCACTATCTCTTGTGCTGGATGTGATTGGAGAGGTGATTCTGGAGCGGTTAAGTGATGATCAGTGGAGTGATGTTGGTTTCATCAGCGTGATGTTTGGTCAGAATCTGAAGTTCTTTTTACCACACGCATCATCAACACTGCTGCAGTGTATCAGCAGCAAAAACCTGAGCTGTCAAACCTTCCAACATCTGTAAGAAACCATTCATAATGTTTATGAGAATGAAAAATAGATGACAGGATAATTCACTTAATTTTATTCTTCATCATTTATCAGCGTGAACGAGTTCAATCTTCAATTCCATCTGATGAGTGAGACACAGAGAAGGATCGTAGTGGACATTTTTGTCTTACCCTTCCTCCGAAGAAACACGACAGGTAAGGTGGAGACGTTTGACATTTACACATCATTCAGACAGAACTTCTTAGAGCTTGATGATCCTGATGTTCTTTTCAGATGGAGGCTGTCTCTTCACTTCTAACAACAGCACTGAATGGATACTGATGAACTTTGGCCAGTTTGTTGAGCTTGTGTCTCTCAGAGATCTGCTTTTCATTAATCCACATTTTGATCCTGTATGTCTTCACATCATTTCATTCAACATGAAGCTAAAGCACAGCTGATTTCCTCTTACTTCTTCTTCTGTCTCTTGTGTGTTTAGTTGGAGACACTGGTGTATCTGTCTCCAGCGCAGAAGGTGGCTCTAATGCTGGAGGATCTCCCTGGTCTTCCAGAGAAACATGTCATCATTAATGAAGTGTTTGATCATTTGCTGGAGTCTCCTGTGGAACGACATCTTCCTGATGTTCTTCAGCTTCTTTTTGTTTCCTCTAAAGCGGTAAAAAATGTCAAATAATATCATTGGTGTCCTTTTTATAGTCATGGTTGTCTGTAGTTGAAATTTCCTAGATGTATGTTTTGGCTGTATGTCTTATTCATTGCTTAGCCCACATGTTAATTCTATTTGGAATGGTTTTATTTTCTAGAATCCTCTCAGCTGTACATCTAATCAGATCATGTGAGTATGTGCGTTTTGATTTCATGAAAGAGAAGAAATAGACACAGTTGTCATCTTCATCAGTTTTTTTCTTCACATATCAGTTTTGGGAAACTCAAGCAGACATTAAGAACATCCGTAGAGGATTTTGAATCCATCATCTGGATGAGTCTGTATAATTTAAACAGTACAGCACCTGCAGGTCAGTATCATGTGTTATTATGTCATGACATCTCTTGTCTGGTTTTGTAAATCTCTTTTTTACTTTTTCTCAGGTTGTTCATTACTGCCAGATTTGGATGAGGTATGTCTATCAAACATAAGTCCCTGGTAAATATAT
>CM065674.1:13267250-13279750 GCA_033220385.1 Triplophysa yarkandensis
TAGGGAACACCTCTGTATCATGTGGATTCCTCCTGTGATTCTATCGCTCCTTAGGTTTCTCCGCACATCGTTGTAGGCCTCACCCCTGGAGTAAACACAGTCTTATGCTCTCTATTTTGCTGTTAATTGACGATTTTTCGGAACAGGTTTTGCTCCAGTCAGATTTAAAAAAAATGTATGAAATTAACGCTGACATATGTCCTTCAGGTCCTTCAGGTCTGTCACCTCACCACATATTACCCAATCTGTATGTTGAAACAGTCCAGCAGGTTTGACCTGGCATCTATGATTGATAGAAAGAGTCAGAAGTGAATGATTATGAATGTTATGAACTGTTATATAGTTGCCTTTGATGTTTCAGTCTCGATAAATGAATGAATGAATGTTTTCACACAGGACCTGCTGCTCTGCGCTGCTATGGTAACCAGAGTTACCTTTCATTCCTGCAGTCATCTTTCATGAGTTTTCAATTCCCAAATCTGAGCACATTCCTGTCGCTGATGCCACCTGCCCATGTACCTGAGGTCTGAACACATAATCCTCCATTAATGCCACATCAGAGTCTCACTGATCAGTAGTTTTGTGTTTTATGAGCATGTGTGTGTGTTTGTGTGTGTGTCGCCACTACAGCTCATGTTCTCCATGTCTCCGGCGGAGATCAGCTCAGTTCTCAACCGTCCAAACGCTGTTGATGATGTCACTAAAGTGTGCAAGCTCCTCTCCATTTACCCGAAAACTCCACAGTACTTACAGACGGTAAAGAGCTCAATTTCACACGCGTGCGTGTGTGTGCGTGTGTGTGTGTGTGTGTGTGTGTGTGTGTGCGTTTGTTTGTGTGTGTGATGTGATTCTCTGTTGTGATTCAGATGTGTGATTTTGACTGTGTCCCACAGGAGCCGGTGGGATCGGAGGCTTTGGCTCGACAGGTATTGTCCTGCATTTGGTCTCAGGTTTTGAGGGTTGAGAACCGTTCTGAGGTGGATCAGTGGTTTGATCATCGCCTCGTTAACTATCTGCCTTTGCTCACCGCACAACTCATCACTCCAGATGTCATGAGGAACGCCTCCTGTTACTCCTTCAGCAAATTGTGAGTAACTCAGCAGCTGTAAACATAACTATACACTTTATACACTATCATGGATTTGACTAATGTTATTCATAATGAATGTTTAATTTGGTTAGCTGTCGATCTGATATAATCTGATTAACTGAGAACAATGAAAAATGTCTGATGAATGTGTAATGTGTTCTTCTACAGTGTTTTTGTCATGAGTAAATATACCTACAACATTGTGGAGTTCTCTCAGAGAGATATCTACAAGAACATACAGATCTACCTGAACACCTGTGAGCTATTCACTTAGATGTTTTATTGTCATGATCTGCAATGTTCTGATGGCTACTGTAATCTGTGAGTTGTTTATCTCTTCAGCATCAACTCCTAAATGTTATGATCCATCTCATCCTGAACTCAACTCTACCGCATGGTTTTCAAACTACATTAACACCTTCATGAGCTTCATTACACTGGATGATCTGACGCTCCTCTATGGTTCTTCAAAAGTATGTCAGCGTCAAAATCTGAAAAACATTAAAGTTTTCATCCTCAGGACGCAGATCGGATTTAACCATAACTTCTGTTTATGGTTTCCAGCTTCAGCCCTTCACTGTCAACCTGGACAACCTGAAACTCTTCGATTCTTTGATTGTTCCTGATAATGTCACAGACTTCTACATCACACTGCTCTTCCAGGAAAACCCCAATTTCAATGCATACTAGTGAGAAACACACTAACAACAAAACACTTCACAAAACCTCACAACACACAACACATCACACAACAAACACTGCTCTTCCATGAGAACCCTACCATTCTGCCTTACTAGTTGGAAAAAACACAACAACACATTTTCATTACATTTACATTTAGGCATTTAGCAGACGCTTTTATCCAAAGCGACTTACAATAGTCGAGGAGACAATGAAGCGGTAAATAGCCGATACAACAATAGGTGAACAAGTGCTACAACAATGTTACCAAGTTACACGGAGCGAGATAAAAAACCTGAAAGTAGAAAACGTTTTTTGGTTTTTTTTAGGTAGAGTGAGTAGGTTAGAAAAGAAGGCACTCCTAGTGAGTTAAGTGTACCCGGAAACATGAGTTTTAAGGTGTTTTTTGAAGATAGAGACCGAGTCTGACAAGCGTGAAGCCAGAGGCAGATCGTTCCAGAGAGATTTCTTACCCTTTTGAGCTGGTACCACAAGTCTCAGCTCATTTGCGGAGCGCAGAGATCTTGAGGGTCTATATCTTTGCATTAGTGAGTTAAGGTAAGTGGGTGCTGAACCGGTGGTGGTCTTGTAGCCAATGAGACGACATTTAAATTCAACGTGAGCTGCTACAGGAAGCCAATGTAGTTTAATGAAGAGAGGTGTTACATGGGTCCTTTTTGGTTCCTTGAACACCACTCTTGCCGCTGCATTCTGAATCATCTGCAGAGGTTTAGTTGTGCACATCGGGAGTCCAGCAAGCAGCGCATTGCAGTAGTCCAGCCTGGACAGGACCAGACCCTGAACCAGGATTTGTGTGGAGTGTTCTGTGAGAAACTGTCTGATCTTCCTGATGTTGTAAAGCATGAATCTGCAGGATCTGGCAGTCGCGGCAACATGATCTGTGAAGTTGAGCTGATCATCGATGATTACTCCCAAGTTTCTCGCAGACCTGGAGGGCACAATGGTTGATGCTCCTAGTTGGATAGAGAGGTCGTGACGAGTCTTTGGTTCGGCAGGGATGACAAGAAGTTCAGTTTTTGCAAGGTTAAGTTGTGGGTGGTGTTGCTTCATCCAGAGGGAGATGTCGCTCAGACTTGCTGAGACTCGGGTCGAAATCGTCTGATCTTCCGGATGAGTTGCTTGTCATCCGCATAACAGTCGTAGGAGAAGCCATGCTTAGGAATGACTGATCCCAGTGATGTCATGTAGATCGAGAACAGCAGCGGTCCAAGAACTGAGCCCTGAGGTACACCGGTGTCAAGATCATGAAACCCTGAAGGATCTACCCGAGAGGTAGGATACGAACCATTGTAGAGCCTTGTCGGAGACGCCCATTTCCTTGAGAGTCAAAAGGAGAATGCTGTGGTTAACGGTGTCAAAAGCAGCGGATAAGTCCAGCAGGATGAGAAAGGATGACATGGAGGCAGCCCTTGCCAGTCGTAGGTCTTCAACAACTGAGAGCAGAGCTGTCTCTGTAGAGTGTCCTTTCTTGAAGCCTGACTGGTTGCTGTCCAAGAGGTTGTGTAGAGTAAGGTAGGCAGAGAGTTGATTGAAGACGACAAGTTCCAGGGTCTTTCTGATGAAGGGCAGTAGAGAGACTGGTCTGTAGTTCTCTAGAAGTGCGGAATTCAGCAAGGGTTTCTTCAACAGTGGGGTGATCCGGGCTTCTTTGAAAGCAGTAGGAAATGTGCCAGAGTTGAGCGATGAGTTGATGATGTGGGTAATTGCAGGAATTACCGAAGGAGAGATGTCTTGCAGGAGATGGGTGGGGATGGGATCCATCGAGCAGGTAGTCGGGTGATTCAAAACGATGATTCTCTCAGTGTCGTTTTCAGTCAACGCAGAGAAAGAGTGGAGGGAGGTGGTCAGAGGTGCCGGAGTATAGTCCAGCGGTGGTGGAGCGGAGAACTGACTGGTGATAGCGGTGGTCTTTTTCACAAAGAAGGATGCAAAGCCATCAGCTGTTAGTTCCGACGAGGGAGGAGGGGTAGGAGGACAGAGTAGAGCAGAGAAGGTCTTAAAGAGAGCGCAAGAGTCTGTTGAGCTGTTTACTTTCGCCTGGTAGAACTGAGTCTTGGCGACCGAGACATCCGCAGAGAAAGAAGAGAGAAGAGTTTGATAGAGAGAGAGAGATCTGCAGGGTCATTAGATTTGCGCCATTTTCTCTCAGCTGCCCTGAGCTTGGTTCAGTGTTCCCGGAGGACATCAGAGAGCCAAGGTGTTGAAGGGTTGGTACGGGCTGGTCGAGATGTAGGCGGGCATAAATTGTCCAAGCAGGATGTTAGTGTAGAGCATAGGGAGTGAGTGGCATTTTCAGTGTTAAGTAGAGCAAACTGATCAGGAGGAGGGAGCATAGAGGTAACAGCAAAGGATAAGGTGAGAGGAGAGAGCGTGCGTAGGTTACGCCTGAAGGTAACAAGGGAGCAAGGGGGAGGAGTGTCGGATGTTGTCACGTCGAGATGAAGTGTGACGAGAAAATGATCAGATGTGTGCAGTCGTGTTACCTGAGTGTGATACGTGGAGCAGTAGCGTGTGTAGACAAGATCGAGTGTGTTACCGGACTTGTGGGTCGGCGACGTGGGCATGCGATTAAGGTCAAACGATGCAGTGAGGTTGTGTAGGTCAGTAGCTGAGGGTTTCTCCAGGTGGATGTTGAAGTTTCATTGTCTCCTCGACTATTGTAAGTCGCTTTGGATAAAAGCGTCTGCTAAATGACTTAATGTAAATGTAAAAATGTAAATGTAAGTCTCCTAGGATCACAAGAGGTGTCCCATCCTTCGGAAATGATGACAGGAGAACATCGAACTCCTCTAGAAAATGTCCAAGCTGACCTGGGGGACGATATATTACTACAAAAATGATATTGAGTGGATGAGTAATAGAAACTATGTGTAACTCAAAAGAGGTGTTGCCACCCGAAGGTGCAAGTGTTTTAAACCTACATCCAGTAGGAAGAAGTAGACCGGTCCCCCCCCTCTACCAGAAGAGCGTGGGGTGTGGGAGAACGCGTAGTTAGTAGAGAGGGCAGTCGGTGTTGCACTGTCCTCTGGTTTTATCCAGGTTTCAGTGAGTGCTAAAACCGAGAGACCAGAATGTTTAGCCATGGCAGGAATAAAGTCAGCTTTGTTGACAGCAGATTGGCAGTTCCACAAGCCGATAGGAATAGTGAGTGCAGAAGAGTCAGATGTAGGGATTACATTACAACATTACAGCACACAACAATGAAAGACATCTGAAAGGCCCTGTCAGGAGAACCCCACCTTTCTTTATAAGAAAAAACACAACACACAATGTCACCTCATCAATCAATAAACATGAAGTCTCAGTTCAGTCAAGACCATATGATTATCTTCTGTTGAGTTGAACACACTTACCAACATTTTTAAATTCACATTATCTTGCATCATGACTCTTGTGTGTTGGTCGTAATTTGGGAATGTTTTTGTATTTGTAGCCTTCCTGTTAAGTTTCGCTGTTTGGCACCTGCGAGTTCCTTCACTAGTTTAAGTGTGGAGCAGTTGAAGATCGTGTCTCCCAGCATCCATCAGAACTGCACCAATATCCAACCTGACGTATGTACAACATTGTGTTTGTTTGTTGATGAATGTGTGTGTGTGTTATTAATTGTGTGTGTACAAAATTCACTGTCTTAATGTATGCACGAATTAATCTTGTTGCAAGTTTTTAGTTGGACAGCATTCAGCACAGCAGAGTAATATGGAAATCACTGTTTTTCCTTGTGTAGTTTTGCTGTGATAACTCCGAATCACACAATTGTGCATTAACACAAACCAATAAACATTGAAATGCTCACTCTGTAGTAGCTGGGCTTCTTTGTAACCTAAGAATCAGAGTTTTATCCAACTGCACACAGAATATCCCACAGTGTGTGTTTGTGTGTGTTGTGCGCAGGTGTCAGCAGCTCTGGCCACTAACGCACAAGAGTTGACGATGGAAAGCATCACAGTTTTGGGTCAGTCGTGTGTAGGTTTGAGTACGGCTCAGCTCAGTGGTGCTGGTGGGCAAGTCCTGCTGACCTCTCTTCCTGTGCTCAGCTCTGTGATTGGCTGGAATCAGGACCAGACCATGACCATCATTAAGACCCTGCTGTCATCTGGACTATACACGGTACACAACACACTTCAAGTACTCTGCAAATGACAACTTTAACACTCCATCACTTTACAATCTCTTTCTCTGTGCGTGTGTGTGGTTTGGTAGATCAACAGTTCGAGCAGTCTTCAGGCTATTGGTTCACTCATCACAGGTGTTTCATCATCAATGATCACTTCAATCTCAGGAAATGAGCTGCTTACATCCTTCCAATCAGTTTCATTTCTGACTCACGTCACATCCGCACCCATCGTCCTTCAACAAACTATCGTCAATCAGGTAACACACGGACACACACACATGGGTTAGGCTGTGTTAGGAAAGCTACTCATGAGTTCAAGCAGTACATTTAAACTGTAATATATTGTTTGAAGAATACTGTACTTTAATATTAAAATGCCTCATTTTGTTTATCCATTTTTACTGAGAAAATACTGTAGTGTTGAAGTATTAAACTTCTGTAGAAGAGACTCTGAACTATTAGCCACGTTACTTGAAGTTAAATACTCTCAACATCTGTGTTTAGTCTCAGGCTCATCTCATGACGTCTTTCTCTGTCTCACTGTAGATGATCACTGTAAACTCATCTTCTGATGTCATTATCAAAAATGTTCCTGATGTCATGGCAACAGAGATCCCACGCATTCATCTAATTGATCTGTCTCCTGCTGTGGCACAAACAATCAATATGAAGAAATGGAAACACGAGCAGGTACATCAGGCTTCCTACATTTCTTCCTGTCTGACAGGAAACGCTCATGCAGGTCTGATGATGGATGTGTATTTCTCTTTCAGGCTGTTCTGCTGTTTGAACTGGTTGCAGGGAAGATTAATGACGCAGACACGTGAGTGTGACGTTATCACATGCATTTGTGTCATGCGTGTTTGTGTATTTATATGTGTGTATGGGTGTGTGTGCGTGTGTGTGTGTGTGTGTGTGTGTGTAGAATTTCTTTTCAAGTGCTTCAAGGTTTCACATGTTCACGACTCCAAAGTTTTAGCAAACTTCAGATTAATAATCTGATCCGCGGCTGCCGGCAGCGTGGCAATGACACTGTCAACCTGCAGGAGTCCCAGGTAACCAATCATAAACACACACACATGTTGAAACATTGTTTTACTGTTATGATGACGTGTTGGGACTATCTGTTTTTGTTTTTTTAGCTCACGTGTATGTATCAGTTCATAAAGAACAGTAATCCAGGAGCGTTCACAGATTATCCAGCTGATGTTCTGCTCTATTACGAGTATGTTTTACCCCACAAAAGATATAAATACAGTCTTTACATTCTGATTCATCCACACAAATAACTTCTCATTTGTTATGTTTCAGTTATTCTCTGGTTCAGTCTTCTCGATGTCAGTCCTTTTTCACTGCGCTGGGCAAAGCAAACTTTTCTGTGTTATCTAACACACTGTCCTTCAAAAAACAAACACTCTTCAGCAACGCTAGAAGCTGTCTGGTGCGTCTAACACATAAACACACACACACAATATCTGTAAAACAGAAGAATTATCAAGTGACATATATCTAATCTGGTTTGTATTGAGCTTGACTTCAATTTTTTTTATAATAGTTTTTTTATTATTATTGGTCAAGAGATGTGGCACAAGCTTTCAGATAAAAAATGATTTTATGTTAATGTGACAGATCGTTGACTCCGTGTGTTTGTGTGGTGTGTATGTGTATGTGTCATTCAGGGTATATCAGGACTTTCTATCAGTCGTGAGCAGCTGGATGTTTTGGGGAGTATGTGTTGTATTCTAAGTGCTGACTACATTCTCAACTCTGACCCCTACGTGCTGGAAAAACTCAAAGAGTGTCGGGATCTAACAGACCAACAAATATCTGCAGTAGAGACTCTATTACTGACCGGAAAAACACCTTACGGGTACACACGCGCACACACACACACACACACACACATGTACGTGCACACACATACGCATGCACACACAATCACACACATATGACACAACCACATTACACACTGATGTGAGATGTGTTTGATTTGTCAGACCCTCAGACAGCTGGAACAGAATGACACTTGAGAATCTGGGAATTCTGACTCTCCACGTTACCACCAACATTTGGAGTAAATTCACCAAGGTACAACTAATAGACATTGTGTAGATTGAGATTCAACTGTTTGTGTTTCAATGTTAAATTGTGTGCATGCGTGTATATATCAGGCAGACAAGCTGAAGTTCCAGAAGACATTTATTCGTGGCCTGAGAAAGAAAGACAGAGATCTAGAGAATAACCTTTTAAAGATGACAAAAGAGTTGACCAAAAGCTCAAGAATTACAAGAGCAACCGGTAAGAAAATGAAATCATCACAACACAACAATAACACCACTACTGTATCACTGCAATTAAATCATTTAATTATTCATACATTTAATTAACCTTCTGACATCATCATCACTATTAATTGAACATCTGATCTTACTGCACTAAACATGTGTGTTAAAAGGCCTTATTAAATAGTGTTTTTTTTTTGTCTTCTGTGAAAACAGAATGTACAGTTGGACAGATAACACAGGTTGTGGTTTACAGCGACATGTTTCCATTTGACTACGATGTGACTCAGTTTGATGTATGTTTGAGTCTCCAAACACTGAAGGACAATCTGGAAGCTATCACAGATAAAGTTTATGATCCTGATCTACAGCGGGTGATTCTCAATAAACTCAACCAGGTAAGCGAACACGAGGACATGTGAAGAAGACGTGCATTACGGATGAAAGTAAACACGTTTTAACATCTCACAGGTGTATCCCGGTGGACTCTCTGATGAGCAGCTACAGGTCTTAGGCTCCACCTCCCGCGTGGCCACGCCCAATGATGTCACCAGATGGAGTGTGACCAACATTGACACACTGTCATCTCTGATGGACTCACGCAATGGAGAGTGGGATCCAGAGATGGTAATATGTGTGTTTCAGTGAGATGCAGATGCATTGAACTGTGCAGTGTGTGTCAATATGTGTGTGTGTGTGTGTGTGTGTGTGTGTGTGTGTGTGTGTGCGTGTGCGTGTGCGTGTGCGTGTGCGTGTGCGTGTGCGCGTGTGCGTGTGTTTCAGGTTCAGTTGATTGTTGCTAGATATCTTGGTGTGAGCGGAAACAAACTTGGCAGCCAGGAACTCAATTCACTTGGATCAAACATTTGTGCTCTCAACACAAGTGTCCTGAACAACATCCCAGCAGCAAGCATTGAGTGAGTACACAACACGCACTCTTGGTCTGTGTCTCAGACATAATGTCAAACAACTGTGCATGTGTGTGCTCGTGTGTGTTTTAGGAAGGCGATGGCACTCCCGCTATCTAACTGCAGTTCGGAGCAGAAGAGAATTGTGTTCAGCGTCGCTCTGGAAGCGTTCAGCACAACTAACAAACGGGTCGCAGACACCGTCAGTCTTACAACATATCAGCTCCTGCAGACTTACCTCGGTGACTACTCACAAACACACAACAGAAACACACACACTCAAAATGTCTGTCTCACCTCAAGTATCTGTCTGTGTGTGCACAGGTGGTGCTGATATTACATATGTGCGTAAACTTGTGAATTCGAATGTCAACATGGATCTGATCACCTTCATGAGTCTGGAGCAGAGCATCATTAATGTGAGACACAACCCAAACCTTTAAAACATTTCTGCAAAGAAGCTTTACAAGACATCCATATCAGTTAACTGGACAGTAGAGAAAATAATAAGTAAAGGATACTGTTGAAATGTTAAGCTGAAAATCAACAGTATAATAATAAAATGTGTAGTGAAAACGAGTAGGGCCTGAAACTGATCCCTGTGGCACACCTAATATACTTCATCTGTGTTGGTGTGTAGGTGCTGAATGTGACAGATGTGAAGAGTTTGCTGGGAATGAATGTAGAAGATCTGAAGACCTATGAAAGCGCATCACAGATCCAGCATTGGATCAAACTGCAGCTGCAGTCGGATCTCGACACGCTTAAAGTTGGTCTAACAGGCGGCAGGAACTTCACTGTAACCACAGCTATACCTTCTGTGTCAAACAGCACAACGTATGCCCCAGGGGGACAGAACGTCACCATCACAACAACCGGAGGAAACACTGTAACTTCTTCCACAACAACCGGAGGAAACACTGTAACTTCTTCCACAACTAAAGGTAATCAACTATACAACACATACACGTTCACATTTGTAATAAAAATCTACTGTCCTCTCTCCCGTTAATGAAATTTCATCTCTGTACCTGTCGTTCTCTCTCTACAGGTGCTGCCTCCAGAGTTTATGTACCTGTCTGCCTGCAGATATTCCTATTGACTGTTACCATGGCGACAGTGCAGCTGCTGCACTGATGACATCACTATAGATGTATTTCCACTCTCTCTCTCTCTTGTATGAACTGTATAGAATAGTTTCTGCACTGTGAATCTCCTACTCTATAATTCATTATTTTATTCATTCATCAGTGATTAAAATCATTCAATAAATCATTCAAAATAAATGTGATTTTCTGGTGTCACAAAATCACAACATCCATGTTTAGCTTAAAAATTATGGATTGAGGAATTTTAGCAGTTATGTTCACATATGAACTAAACGTCAAATCTGAGTATCTTCAATTAACTCAAAGCTATAACAATACTGTACAATACTGTACAATGTCTCATTTCTTGTGTGAAGAATTCAGACCAACAGCTTTATTTAAACCTTTCTTACTAATTCTAAAAATTCATGAGCGTGAGAATGTTGCAAAGCTGGTTTTGTGTGGTCTGGAGCAAGTGCCAAAATTGGGGGGAAAGCTGTCACAACATGCGGCATACATACTGGCTTTAGGTGATAAATATGTCTACTGGCATTCCATTGGTGAGTGATTTTAAATATATATAAGGACATCCACTAAAGCAACTCATGCTTGGGAGTGATTTTCTACTGCAGCGCCTCCTATAAGACAAATCTATGACTATTGAAATGAAATTATGTTCTTTTATTCTTTTATTAAACACAAAAAGACAATAAGCAATCTCATTTGTATTTATTGATGTGATAAAGCTTGAGAAGATCTTGGACAGAAGACATCGATCAACACTGATTAGCTTCTGCAGGATTGGAAGAAAACATCTCCGCCAGATTCTGGAGGTCTGATGATCTTGCAGTTTTAGGATGAAAGCGCACAGAAAGAAGAGAGGAAAGTTTGGCCTTTCAATGCAGATACTAGAGAGAACATCTGTTATCTCAATACATCAATAGAAAAGAATAAACAGTAGTTGAACAACGTTTCGTTCTCTAGACCAAATGTAAACTCTACAGCGAGTGTATATATGTTACAAAAATAAAACTTGCACTTTACAATCACTTCAGACACAATAGAATCACATAGTTCTATTTGTACTAGATTTCCGAAGTCTTACCTTCAGAATTGATCGTGATATTGTCTCTTCTACACTTGGGATGATTTGGTTAAAGTGTTTCTTATGAATACACAGAAGGACTGAAACTGGGTTTACAGCATGCATGACAGAAAAACACCACATCATAAATATCTGTCAAACCTTTCCTCATGAAAGTTTATTACAGAGTTCTTGACCAATGAGATTCTCAACATTTGCAAGCCAATGTCCTAATGTCTGTGTGAGACACATGACATGAACACATAAACACTGGCAGATGAAATAGACTTTATGTAGGGTGACAGTAGACACAGACGGAGCTCGTCACAGAAGAAATATGTTTATTTGCAGAACACGTCTCTCTGTTTTTCACTTTTGTTAAATGAAAAAATCTCAACTGCAGTTTGATTTAGAATGCACAAATAAAAAACTGAGTTTTGGAACCTTCGCATCACAATAACAGCACATCAACACAAAAAAAGGTTTCATTGTTTCATCTGAAGCATCAGACACAGAAGGTTCTTTCAGTAATCCCATCATGTCACATTCATGAAGGTTTGTGTTGACAGGGAAAACTGATGCTTTAAATCCTTAAATGATGTTGTCCAGCGGGAGTGTGTGGAGATGATTCCTGGAATATGATGAATTGTGCATCCAGCTGTCGATGGCAGCATTTACACGTGTCTTAAAGGGGCCGTAGATGGAGCTCTCCAGCAGCTGTATGCTCTGAGGACAGTGAGGAGGGAAGGAGAGCATCACCATACCATTTGCTTTGGATTAACTTAGTCCTTCAACAGATAGGTCTCGACTACAGATAGGTCTCGACTACAGATAGGTCTCGACTACAGATAGGTCTCGACTACAAAGAGGTCTATACTACAGATAGGTCTATACTACAGATAGGTCTATACTACAGATAGGTCTATACTACAGATAGGTCTCCACTACAGATAGGTCTATACTACAGATAGGTCTCGACTACAGATAGGTCTCGACTACAGATAGGTCTCGACTACAAAGAGGTCTCGACTACAGATAGGTCTCGACTACAGATAGGTCTCGACTACAGATAGGTCTCGACTACAGATAGGTCTCGACTACAGATAGGTCTCGACTACAGATAGGTCTCGACTACAAAGAGGTCTATACTACAGATAGGTCTATACTACAGATAGGTCTATACTACAGATAGGTCTATACTACAGATAGGTCTCCACTACAGATAGGTCTAT